>CM068308.1:9585595-9713095 GCA_034768735.1 Schistosoma mekongi
GGTTCGATAGAAGACTGTCACTCATTTTGGGATGCATGCTTAGACTTAGACCATGCTTTAGTACTAGCGCGTATTAGTCTACGTCTCACTGGACTTAAAAGATCCTCGGCAAGGATTTCCCTCAGAGTTCAAGTTAATGGTGAAAAAGTTTAGGATACATTTCAGGAACAACTAGAAAACCATTTAGTCAACTTTGTAAGCGATGACCACCCCAAGTCAGCTTGGGATGATATCCAAAAAGCTGTTGAAACAGAAATAATATCTACTAGTAAACTTAGCCATAAGGCTAAGAAAACTCAGTGGATTTCAGCTGCATCTACTGAACTGATAGATGCTCGGCAAAACATCCCATCCGGTTCTGAACACGATGAAGAGCGAAGGCAACTTGGACATAAGCTGGTTAGAAGCTTACGCAATGATCGTGAGTAGTGACGGGTTGGGAAAGCTAAGATGGAAAAGGCAGCGGCAATAAGTAACAGTAAGCAACTGTTCAGACTTATCAAGGAAACGGGTATCAGAAATCTGACTGCAAGTGAAACTGTCTCAGAAAAAGATTGGACCATATTCACTGTCCATCCCGATGGTTTGACCAATAGGCAGAACATTTTAAGGAACAGTTTGTAGCGGTAAATAATCCCCAAAATAAATAGTTACATAGGTTTCGACATTGATGCTGACAATGTTTCACACCATCGAGCTAGGTAGTGGTTCAGCAACGGAAATGTTGACGCGCATGCGGGAGGGAATTGGTCAACGCACTTTCGACGAATATCCTTTCCGTCTACTCTTCTTATCAAAACTGCCACAAAATGTGTAAGCAGTTCTGGTAACGTTTAATAACAACCCAGTAGATGAACTAGCTTCATCTGCTGATCGAATTCTGGAGATTACCAGAACTCGCGATAATCAGATTTATTCCATTACCGAAATACCTCAGGCCACCGAAAACGACGTAACGAAATTGTGTAATGCTCTTTCTCGTTTTCTTGACCTGAAGGAAATACACCGACCGAACGATTCTCGTCGACGAAGTACGTCACGGAGAAGGTCGTCGTCTCGACCTCGACGAAACGAAAATTCACATTGGTGTTGTTACCACAACACCTATGGAAAAAATTCCAAGAAGTGTGGAGACCCCTGTTGTTTCCCTAGACATAAACCGATTGTTGACGCATCGGGAAACTATTCCGCCGGCACGCGTTAGCGGCAACCGTAGCCGGTGGAAGCAGCCGCCTGTTATTTATCACTGATGTGATAACGAAGGTTCGCTACCTCGTCGATGCTGGCGCAGAAGTTAGCGTTCTTCTTGCAGCTCCATCTGATCGCCATCATGCAGCTACTTTCGATTTACAGGCAGCCGATGGAAAACACATAGCTACGTATGGTAAACGATACGTCTACTTAAACGTGGGTTTACGAAAACCCGTACACTGGATTTTCACTATCGCCAATGTGAAAATACCCATCATAGGCATGGATTTACTTAGCCACTACAACTTGCATGTGGACCCTAGTAAAAAGAGATTAGTGGATAGTAACACAAATCCCTACATTCGTGGAGCCGACGCAACAGGTTGTAGGTTATGTCCTCTTCGTTTTAAACATTTAATTAACCCTTATTTTCAGCCGATACTCGACAAGTATCCAGATCTGAATAAGGCGTCATCGAAATTATTATGTGTAACCAGCAATGTTACACATCACATCACGACTACAGGTCAACCTGTATTCTCCAAAGCACGCCGACTCGCGCCTGAAAAACTAAGGATTGCGAAAAACGAATTCGATCATATGATTGACTTGGGGATAATTCGACCTACCAGTAGTCCATGGTCATCTCCGTTACATTTGGTCCCGAAGAAAGTTAGCAATGACTGGCGTCCCACCGGTGATTACCGACGTCTTAACGCCCAAACTACGCCTGATCGTTACCTTTTACCGCATATCCACGATTTAACGGCCACTCTGAAGGGAATGACAATATTTTCGAAAATCGACTTGGTAAAGGCGTACAACCAAATACCGATGTCTGAGAATGATATCCCGAAAACCGCTATCGTAACTCCATTTGGCCTTTACGAATTCCTCCGAATGCCTTTTGGTTTGAGGAACGCAGCACAAACATTCCAACGCTTCATTGATGACGTGTTCCGCGGGCTTGACTATGTCCATGCATACGTCGATGACTGCCTGATAGCAAGCCCAGACGAGGTAACACATATGAAACACTTGGACACAGTCTTTAGTAGACTGCAACAATATGGAGTTACAATAAATATACAGAAATGCCAAATTGGAACAACCTCATTGGACTTCCTGGGCCATGCTATTGACGCTAATGGCATACAACCTCAAAAACACAAGGTGGCGGTTATTCTGGAGTACCCAGAACCAACCGCCATCAAGCAGTTGCGAGCTTTCAATGGGTTGGTAAGTTTCTACAGACGGTTTATACCGAACTGTGCATCTATCATGAAACCACTAACGGATCAGCTTCGTGGAAATAAAAAAGTGGTCACAATGGATGCAGGCTCAAAGAAAGCCTTTACTGCGACTAAAGAAGCAATAGCCAATGTGACTATGCTGGCACATCACAATACCGAAGCCCCTGTCAGCATCGCGGTTGATGCATCTGACTCAGCGATTGGCGCAGTTCTGCAACAATGGACTGACCAAAATTGGCAACCTTTATCATTCTTCTCAAGACGACTAAACGATACCGAATCAAGATACAGCAATTTTGGTCGTGAATTGCTAGCCATGTAATGTGCTGTTCGACATTTTCAACATTCCATCGAAGGCCGGGAATTTATAATATTCACCACTGACGTTTTCTATGAAGTCATCTTCAGATAAGTACTCTCCGCGAGAGTCGCGTCATCTAGACTACATTTCCCAGTTCTCTACTGATGTACGACGCGCTTCCGAACAACAGCCTACCATCCACAATCTAACGGTTTGGTAGAAAGATTCCATTGACAGCTGAAAGCATAACTTTCAGCTACAAACATGCCGCAGTGGACAGAGGCTTTGCCACCAGTCTTACTCGGTATCCGAAGCATGGTAAAAGAGGATGTCGGGTGCAACGTGTCTGAACTAGTTTACGGAACGACTCTTTGATTACCAGGTGAGTTTGTGGAAACCGCTTCCACCTCGACAAACTTGGATATAAATTCTTACGTGAACCGGCTTACAAATGCTATGCATTCAGTTAAGCCAGTTCAAACGCGACAAAAATCGATAGACACTTTCATCCAACCCGCTTTGAAATATAGTACACACGTTTTTGTACGTCGTGACGCTCTATGCCGACCTCTTGACGCTACCTACGAGGGACCATACAAGGTCTTGAAACGTGAAACAAAGTAGTATACGATAGATAAGAATAGTCACGAGGAGAACGTCAGCATTGACCGCCTCAAAGCAGCTTACCTAGAAGGTAAACCCTTCGATGTCCAACTCGCCACAACACCGCCAAAACTCGACATGAGCGAAGTCGCCATGCCTCATGCAACAACCAACGAGCAAGTGGAAATTCAGAAGAGCTCCATAACGCCGAGAGCTACACGTTCTGGTAGAAATGTACGACTCTCAGAACACTTAAATGAATATTACGTCTATTAATTTTCTTTTCTAATTTTCCACTGTGTGTATTGTGAAGTTTATATATAAAATAAAAAAAAACTGAATAAAAATATTTTGTTTTTACCTTATGGTATGCATTTTTGTTTATGACCAAGTTACGTTTGGATTATTACCAGAGCAACTTCTAACGATTGAACCAACTCTTACGAATGAGAAGAAATCAGAAGGCAATGAAGGATGGAAGAGAAGTTATATTTGATCGTGAATGGAGCGGCAATGGGTTAGCAACGTCTAGGCTGGCAAACTAGAGAGGGTTGCTTGTTTCGGTACGGCGTGTCGTGATCTGGTAGTGATGCGTGACCGAGCGCCTTCAACTTAGTAGTGTCCGCTAAAACAAACATTGTCAGCATCAATGTCGAAACCTATGTAACTATTTATTTTGGGGATTATTTACCGCTACACACTAATCTAGATACAACTGCCACTGTGAATGGGATTAGTGAAAATGTGTAACTACACCACCTTCAGTGGACACCAAGAAAGATCTGAGACATCAAAACGTCAAATGAAAACAATAATCTGTTGAAACTAAAGCCTTACGAATACATAAGATGTATGGCCGAAACCTAATTGAAAGTTAACGCGGGTATATGACGTTTGTGCACATGTTGTGCTGTTATCGTGATAGTTTGGTCTGAGTTCTTCTTGTTGTATAGAGTTTGTAGTTCAAATTATGGATATCGATTTATATGACTGTCATTTGATATTAATTGCCAATCAATTAAATCCATATTTTTATGAATATGATGTATATAACGATGCCTCGTGTTGTAGGCGCTGAGTTACTTACTGTTTGATACTAGCTCGTTACCGAAATGTTGATATAGATATTACCACATGATAAGACTCCTAGGAGCCAATAAAATATGACTGAACTAAATATTAATAATTAGTGCTTACCACCAATGTTGCATTAATGCATCGTGACACAATAAATTGTGTCACGATGTCACAAATTTTGATATAATTATATCAACATTTGTCGCATATCTTCAAATTTCATCATAAATTGTTAGTTTTACAGTGTTATACGTCAACAGTTATGATCTTTCTTAGACTTTTGACATGCTTATAAATCTTTTGAAGAACATATGATTACAATTTGGTCTGTGGTTTCGTTGGACCAAAACTATGTAAAGTTCAAACAAAGTCGAATTTGACATAAATGTAGTCAAAAATGCAACACTTAGAGCCTTTGTTTTCTTATTGGTTAAAGAAACACACCTAAATATTATTGTTTAACGAGATTATCTTAAAATTTGCTCCTTTTAGTCTATTTCTCACCTAAATCTACAAAGTATGGTATACGTTAAGCTTAAGTTTACGCCTGTTAGTAGATTTTTACCTAGTTTATTTTCTTGCCAGAGTCTATAGGCTTGTTTATCTATGACTAGTCTACACTCTTACACTAAAGTCAGTCACGTTTATCAACGGACTCAATATAAGTCAAAATGCTGAAGTTTATGCAAAGACAATTTATACACACAGTCCACTTATAGTTTTCAGGAATAAAACAGAGCAGTCAGGAACCAGAAACATCTTTCTTTGAAGCTAGGAGCATGACTAATATACCATAACTTAATGTAGAGAAAATAAACTTCATTGCATTTTTATTATTTAAATATACACTACAAAGATTTCCTAACAAAATATTACTTCATGCAAATGTTGATAGCCATAACGTTCTTTAAGCTCGTAGGCAAATACAATCTATTTTAGATAGGACGGTATTTACTGACAAAAACTCATTGAAAACGTTAAAGGTTACAAATGGAGACAGTAGCCACGTCTCCATTCTCACTGAGATGTACCATTATCTTTCATCAGTTTTTGCAAGTATATAAAGACAAACTGAGCACAAGCAGTGTGTTTAACCCTTACTACGAATATGTGTTCTGATTGTCAAGTACGTTTTTGAGACGGCAGAATTTTAATCTTACTGCTAATTTCAAAGAGTCTTATTTTCCCCACAAAAGTCTACTAATCTTTTACAGATTTCATGCTTCAGATACAACCCTTTTACACCATAAAAGAAGGATTGAGTTGTAGTATTGTACACTTTAACATGACCGTTACCAGACATTTTATAAGAAAGTAAATCAGATGTCAGTTCACCTAATGAATAAGGATTATTAATAAAGAAATCTTACTTTGCATAACTTACAAGTACGCATGAATTTCTTTTGCACTCTACCAAGTAGTGCAAATGTAACAGCTTGTTTTAGCCGTAAAGTGTGCTCTGGAATATATTTGAAGGAAGTCATATAGTTGTCAGACATTAGCTTAGTTACCTTTGCCAACTTAGATGAAAATAAATTATTACAAAATCAAGAGTTTTTAAGAAACGATTCCCCTGACATTTTCTCCAAATACCATAACTAAAGGTTCGGATTTAGTATATAGGGGCAATTGTAGATGTAATAACTCTGTGCCCAACTTGTTTTCTGTCGAGCCACAGGACGAACTTTAGAGGATTCTTATTATTTCCACAGTATTAACTGATAAACCCGTTATCAAAGTTTGGACTTCCAATAAATTCGAATCCAATTTCGCCAAGCCATAATATTAAGCATATTAAGACGACACTTACTCAGCAGTTGGACTGCCTACGATGTTGACGTTGCAGTTGGTGTTATAGATTATTGCTTTTTTGAATTAACGTACGTCAACATAAATAATGGAGTTACTAAACCACTAAGAATAGTGGTTTTTCAAAAATAATTAATTAAGGATACTACATCTCGTTTCATTTAGCTTTCATTTCTGTGACGTTCAAAGTAGACGAGTAATAGGTAATCTAGACATATCACTGCCAGCAACTCCCTTAACGAATGAGCTTACTTTGGGCTCCCGTGTATGCACGAAAACCGTATCGTCATGAGCTACTACATCGTACTCTAATAATTTTGCAAAGGATGAAATCAACCTGCTTGCGATTGAAATGTCATCAACATATAAATATCTTATCTTAGTAACTCACCACAGTAGTGCAATACTTTACATTTCATAAGATACCAATTTTCATCTGGGTTAACGGGGTTATGTATGTTAATTTTTAAGATGTTCTTAGAATACATAGGTTCTCGTTGACCAACCCTTTTGATTACGCATAATAAAACCTGTTTCTTGAATGTGTTGGTAATTGCAGAGTAAGTTTCTGCAGGCTAAGAAATTTCCATTTACACTTGTTACATTGATATGAAACCAAATAAGCTTACAAAAGTGTATATAAAAGTGGTACTGTTACTTCGTTATTTATCTGACTTACGGAATTCACCTACATAAGACATAAGACAACTACTGAGCACATAAAATCCGTACTTGACTGAAATATGAATGGCGCAGTGAAAACACTAGATGCATCGATATATGGTGTAAACTTCATTACTCCAGCTTCTTGAATATCTGGTGTCAATTTAGACTTCCTCTTAACACTGATTACATTATGTTGCAAAAAGGACCGAACATAATATTCCTGCAACTAATGACCCATTTCTTGGTATTATATTTGATAACGGTTTCAGTAGGTTTAACAAAATCAACGGTTTTGAAACTACTGTAGAACGATATTTCCTCTGCATAACGCTAGATACTCTGTTTGGCTCGAGCACGCAGCATACCTTGATTTTTTACTTTTCACATATAATGCTCCAAATGGAAGACTGATTATAAATCTGTTGTGCCATGTATACGTGCATCATCCAAAAAACGTTTTAGAAAATGTGCATGTCTGTCACCAGAACACTGCTTGTATTCTAAAAAGAAATTAAATAAATTTCTTTTACTGCTTATAGAGTGATTATGCTAATTAGGACTAGGTAATACGTGTACATAGATGACTAAATAATAAAAATTTAAATAGTGAAGGATAGGGTAAATCATTTGTAAGGACTATGGATTCGAGGTAAGGTAGAAGTAAATTATATTCAATTGATTTTCAAAGAGACATTTAAGATTTTATGCTTTTTTCAGAAATCGAACTTCTTTCAACTCAGTTTATAGTTTATAGCAGTTACACCATGCCTATTGATGTTTCTCTGTCATTCAGTGGAAGTAAATAGCCATAAATTTATCATACTATGCTACGTGCATAGTATCTGGTCCGAATGCTAGCGTCATTTTAATAGGCAATAACTCGTAGCTGGGAGTTTCATGATGATGAATAGCGTGACTTTGTTGTTGTGAGCTACCATCGCTTCGAAATTCATATTTACCATTTAGAAAGGTCATCTGTCAACTTAAGCAGTGACCTGTTACTACACATCTATCACAGCAAGTAGTACCGTAGCAACCAACAGGACAAACGGGTGTGTCGCATATCATGGTTGAAAATTTGATAAGTATACACTTATAACTATAAAAGTCTAAACCTTCCTTGAACCATACTCTGTATATCCACTCTATTAATATTATCATTGTAGTAACTGATACTTTACGAATGTGGTGTTTATCTTTCTGTGCTGCTGAAATGTGGCAACTTAGACCTATGCACTTATGCGTCAGGTTCTGTGTTGTTCATGCATACATACATACATGCAAATCTCTATAACTGTTTGGTTTTTGACTGGAAAATTATAGTATGCAGGTAATTTCATTCACTTTATGTATGATTTAACCGCATATAGTGGAAATGATCACAATGTGTCATGATAGTTCACGTTTCTTCGATATTTTCTTAACTTAAAACAAGTGGTGGTGGTCCCATTAACATTTTGAAATCCGAATGACAGTATTATTATGCCTTATACCTTATTTCCCTCATGGTTTATTATCTGTCAAGCTATTACATAATTGTACAAAATTTAAAGTTGAATTGACTAAAAATGAAAATCAGCTTTTCTTTCAACATATGACAGCTATGACAATTTATGTAAGCTTCATCTATGCACACGATCAGCTAAAAAATTTGTTACCATATGGACCGGTCAAAAATCAAATTTGCGTAGATTTATGTTGGTAACGTTTTTTTTATTTTCGTGTATTAGAGCTGTGACGCTACAATTCCTTATCTGGTGATATATTTATTGGTTGAAATCTTTAGGATTTACTATAATGAACTCCATGATTAATAGCTACGAGAAAACCATTGATATTTCGGGGAGGGGAAGGGGTAAACTCTAAGAGGAATGGATGAGTGTTAATAGCGCGTCTTCAATTATTTGGTTTTCACATTCTTTTATTTAGTTAAGTTTGATATATGAATTTAAAATTCATTTCTTGGTATAAAGAACTAAACCGACTGGTAAAACAGGTATTCGTTGTTATTGTATCGCAATTGTTGGTTGTTTTCTCTTTTCTTTTATCTTCATATTATACATTGGATTCATTCCTACTTTGCTAGTATCACAATACTTTCCAGTTTTAACTGTACATTCATATACCATTTACTTTGACAAACTCTACGTAATATGGCAACCGTTTGATACAGAAGCACCTTTCTAATAGATTAAATAAAATTTCCCAACAGAATAAATAAATGTGTTGGTTTTTTAAACCTACTTGATCCAAAGTGAGAGACTAAGTGGATTCACTTTAGTACATTTGAACAGATATATGAATTCTCTCCTAGAAAATAATAGGACTTATGAAGAATACAGAATTTGTACTGAACTTCTGTCAAAATATTGAATATTCCTATTCATTCTTGTTCTATTTGGTGCTGTAAATTAGATTTTCCGACTGACTTTTTCTTGGCTGTACAGTAATCACGTACTACTAGTGGCAAGGTTTAATTTAAGATAGCTTCAGGAGAAATTGTGGTGTTTAAGGATTATCAATAATTTCAAATTAACTGAGTAAATATACTACGTGAGTTGGGACACGAATAACCTCATGTAAGATAAACCAGTTAGTTGATTTAATCCAATCAGCACTGATAATTAGACAAATATATCGTCTGTCACTATTGAGTAACCAATCAATGAGGTATACACCTTAACTGAAAAGAATCTAATTGAAAGCTTTTTCTAATAAATGCAGTATTCAACGCGGATTTTATCCTGTTTTGCTACACACACTAGTATCAGAAATGAACATCTTTAGTGTTTTCTTTGGTGTTCACTGCGTTAATTTTATAAAAAGGGTAATATAGGCAGTCATATGAGTATGCAGTTAGTGCTGTAGATTAGAAAGTTCTTTCTTGCGCTTATAACATATAGTCCTGAACTCGATGCATCTTTTAAGTTAACGGACTAATAAAACTATCACCAAAAAATTTGGGAAACTCAAATAGGATAGCTAATTGAGTTAAACGATATAATTCATCTTGAGTACTGCAAACATCCTAACTTGTCCAGCAGAAAATATTGAAGTCAATGCGATATTCTAGCTGAATACAATGTTCTTAACAGTCAGAGCAGCCAAGTAAATTATTACTACTGGGTGTTATAGAGATTTTTGAATAAGTGATTTGGAGATTATGTATCCACTGAAATGCATGTAAGTTCTGGATTCAATCATCTGTACGAAACTGAATGCATACCACTGAGAAGTCCTACATTGAAATGATTCTGCTATCTAGTACTTTCTGGTTCTCAATGATTCCCTAACGAGCTTTAATTCATGATAGAAAATTTGCAGTTATATGGCTTCATTTGTTATCTTTCTTTCATAGCTTTTATTTTCTATTTTTATTCCCGTGGGTTTCTTGCTTTATAACTTTTAATCAGATATTACTTTCTAATCATTTTTTAATCCTGGAAATTTTCATGGAATCTATAAACGTTTATAAAGAAGTCCTTTCATATAATGAACAATATTGGTTAAGTAATAAAGACTTTAACTTCAGTCATTGTATAAGTATTAATAAAGACGTTTGATTTGATTATTCGAAATGAATTTAGCAGTAGGTAGAATATCGTGATGACTTAATATTACATTTATAAGATTCTAATAAGGTAAAACTGGATTTGTAAGGTTTCACGGTAATTTCCTTACCAAAGAATCGATCAAGGTGAAGTATCAAAAATAAATTTTGAATAGATTGGGTGTTGAGTATATATTAGTTTGTTCAGTCACAAGTAGTTTGGAGAAAACATACGGGTGGCCACACCGAAACATGACTTCATTCCATGAAGACTACGCCATGTTGGTAGATGCAGACTACCTGGTTGGGGTTCACGTAATGATCGGGATCGGTGGCTGGAGACACTAGGTGACATTACTTAGAATGAGTCACAGAGATGCAAGTTTATCAACTTTTTACGTTCTTTTAGATCTTAAGCTTCATTATTCTCTCGTGCACTTATTTGTTTAATTCCTTCCTGCTGAGTTATACTTTTATATTAATTCTGTATATTTGGCGTTGTTGTGCTAATGTGGTATGCAACTTGGATCTATGCGCATATGCTTTGAGTTCTATGTTGGTGTTGACTGATTGATTGATTCTATTCAGTCTACGTTTTCTTTCGTTATTGGAATGATTCAAACTATTAATATTTTAATTCAAACTTGATTTTACCTATTTGCTGACTACATATGCTTTCTACGTGCTTCAAGTTATAACGAGATTTGTGAGTTATTTTATTGTACACAACATCTTTGTTTGCTTTCGTATCAGTCATCAATTGAAGAAAATCTGTTACTCATGTATCCACCCTTGTATTTGCAGTAAACCTGCTAAAACTTTATTCAGTATTCTTAATGAAACACAACTTTCCTTTCAATAGATAATGACTGGCACCTATGCTGCTGCACATGTTAAATTTGCAAAGTTGAGAAAGAGGCTTGACCAACTGGGATACAAACAACCACTAGGTCTGGATAGTTTGCCATTAGTGGAGCGTTTGTTTTATGATCTTGTTTGGACAACAGAGAATTTGAGGAAGGCTAAAACTGAACTTTCTTCCCAGATTCAAATACGATCTACTGTTGAAGATTATATTGCTCCATACAAAACAGATAATGGGAGGTTGATACGCGAAAACAATGAAATTAATCGTCATTTGATGATTCTTCGCCAAGATTATGAAGAAAATATTCGAGGTTCTTAGACATCATGATTTTAAATATACTGATAGGTTTAAAAGGAGAGTGCCGAAGACTAGAAAATACGAATGAAGATATGAAATATTTCAATTCCCAATGTCTCGATAAGATTCATAGTTACGAGAAGGAAGCTAAACGAATGGTTGAACAAATATTGTATTTACAGGAAAAAAATTTCCAGGCCGTAGTGTATACACCAGGTAATTATTTGTCAAAGAACTATCCCATAATAAATGCTAGTTATTTTGTATATGTTCTTGTTTTAAATTTCCTTGTAAGTTCCAATTAATTATCGAATGATAATTATTTATCAAGTGTAATGAAAAACATAAGATTATTATGCAATATATTATCACTGATGATTTCATTTTCTTCGATATGAAATATCTGATGTGAGTTCTGTCCAAATTTTCAGAAGTTTTGATGCTTCTAGGTAAAATAAGGGAAAACAGCATATAAATAATTGGTTTCAATCGGTAATGCACAGTAAGCAGATATGTTTGGTTTAACTGGGAGTCTATTAGTATGACTAATGAGGTAGCGTTACTTCGAGTAGAAAATGCTTTTGGATCTCTTGAAACTACAGGATGATTTAGTACCTTTTCAGATCATTTGCTGAGACGTCACTTCAACTTAGGCTTCAATGTGCTTTTGAATACTTCTTTCTGGACTCATATGTAACTGCTTGCGCGTTAGAGTTGTGATGGCTTTCAGTTGCAGGATTATTATTTCAAAGTAAATTATACACCGTCAAAGAAAATTAACAGACTGGAAAATTCATAGTATTAGACTACTAGTGGTTGCCTGTAATTAGAAAATCGGTTTCAGATGTCTGTGATGTATAGAAAGTCGAATAATTCATATTCTATTTTTCATAGCGATCCTCTCTATATCCATTGTTTGAAAAGGCTGAAGCCACTCAAATTCAAAATTCTATTGTCTATTTCGTAATAAGTATGTGACAAGTTGATTAATTAATTCCTGTTAATGCAGTGAAATGTTTATTTTAGGACCTTTCATACATTAGCGCTCAAAGTGATGTCTAACTTCTTTATTTTTCCGTTGGAAAATGTATATTCAGATGGTGGCAAAAAACAGTTGCCATTTAGACGTCAAAGAATGGATATCGATAGTTTGGCGCCTCTTTCTATAGAAGCTAAGACTTTGAATAATGAGAATTACTGCTGCTCAATAGCCCGCATGTGGGAAAAGGATAATATGGAGTATTCACCTAAGGTAATTGTATCTTTTTTTCTTGTGATAAATTAGTGTTTTTTAATGACTATAATAGTAATATAGTCGGAAATCAGTTACAGAATACACACGGTTATTAAAAACGGTCAGTGTACATTATTCTATGGAACGTTAAATTCATAGTTTTTAAGAGCTGCGAATGATTAGGGTAATGGTCGAATATACAGACAGCACAAGTAATAGTATAATATTTCCACAATTATTATGAAGGGAAATATCGCATAAGTACGTATTAATCGATATTAAATAGTGCACGGAGTTTTAAGTTTACATGGAGGGGCAGTGCCAGAGACTTTTAGTTGATCTAAGTGGTTTGTGTAAATATTAAGTTGGTTTTGGAGGGGGAGTCGGCAGGAAACAATTTATCCAGGTTTAGTGCTGTCCGACACGTCAGGAAGGCGCCTCTTAATCCTAGGAGAAACTTATGCTCTTTGTAAACTCGATCCCGGGTCTACTAGTTTCACGATCTAAAATCGTTACCTCTATACTATTCGGGCCGCGACTATATACATTGTTTAATTACTGTGTATTGATCAATTTTATGTTCATGAAGTTCTTAACAATGTTGGCCAAATTCTGTCGATCAAGTTGTAGTGGCCACTAGTCTAAGTGACTTGTAATCACTGGTACTGTGTAGAGATGTGCATATCTCAATCCTACAGGAGAGTCACTCGCGGCCCCAACAGATCAGTGGGAATGGTTTCAGACTGTAAATCTGGGTGATCGGGGATAGAGTCCACATAGAGCATAAGTTCCCTCACAGTTTTCAGGTATGGCCTTCTGTCAAGTGCCAAATGGCACAAAACGTAGGTTCAGGTTTCCCCTCATACCACCTTCCAACTCAAAATAATGCTAGCGATGTCAAGTCACATAGATTAGTAGCCCCTTTACAACTAGATTGATAGAATTCGATCAACACCATTAATGACATTCTGAACATCAAAACTGATCATTAAACAATGAACAACCATTGAATCTAAAGATAGATTTTAACTTCACTAACTGACTTATTTACCTATTGAAGAAGTGAGGAAACCAGTGTTACAATGGTAGAATTTTGCTTGGGCTGTTATTGTACGTGCGGACAGCGGCTCACAGAACTTAGAGTTTAAGGTACTTTGTGTCTCGACGTAGATTAAGCCGTCTGTTTTTCCTTTATGTTAATTTTATAAAACTTGTTTCTGCACAAGTTTATTTGATTTGATTATTTTAAATGACTAATTTTCGCAGAAATGTGTCCAACTATAATGCCTTGTTTATAAAGATTTAAATATTAAACAGCTCCCAAGGTTTTTGAATTGATGAATGAATAAATAAACTGTAAACACCTATTGAAACATAGAGAAAACGATAATATGATTAAGCGAATATATCTCTTTTCGGTGGTTTCATTTCCAAAATAGTACATTTACATATGCATAAATGATTTCAATAAAATAACTGCATTTAGTTAAGCATAGTAACAAAATGAGGTGTATGTTAATTCACTCTTAGTCAATTAAAGTTGAAGAATAAATGCCAAATATACTAGGTATGCAATTGAGTTGAGTGGGTTGATAATTTTATATTCGTAAGATAAATTATAATCAGTGCGCGTTAAGGATTCGAATTCCCTAGAAATATAATTGTTCATTTTATCAAGTTGTATTGATTTTTTTGTTAACATGATTCGTAAACTTTCATCACATTTATGTCAGCACATTCGACAACAATTAATTGTACTATTATAAATTGTTATGTCGCGAAGAAACTGATCTGTTGTGTGCGGCCGCTTATTAAAGTGTACCTAGTTGATAATTTACGACTGCCCTATGCCCACTAGGTCCCAAGCCGGAGATAGAAGAATGAGACAATAGGTCAACCAGATAGATCGGAATCAGATTCTATTTTACGCATTCCCTTATATATAATCATAGTGATTATTCATGAAATGAAATTATCAACATTTATAATAATACAATTAAATGTTGTCAAATGTGTTCACACACAAGTGATGAAAGTTTACAAATCATGCGTACAAAAAAATCAATGCAACTTGGTAAAATGAACAATTGTACTTCTAGGGCTTTCGAATCCCTAACATAAATGTTGATAATTTCAATTCGATGAATAATTACTACGATTATTTTTTATATATAAAGGAGTGTGTGAAATATAATACGAGTCTGAATCTGATTCTGATTACGATCCTATCTTGGTTGGTCTATCGGCTTGTTCTTCTATCTCTGGCTTGGGACCAAGTGGGCATAGGGCAAACGCGCATTATAAACTAGACATACCTCAATAGGCGTCCTCCCACTCAACAGATTAACACGTTATAACAGTGCGATAACTCGAATTATAAAACAACTAACTCAGAAGGTCATGGAAATCAAATCAAGTCAGTTCGAAAGGAAGGAAAGTGAAAGAATTATGCAAGTATATAAGATAATATGATAAGTGTGAAGAGCATAATAATAACAATTATATGATAATGACATATATAAACTAACTAGCTACGTGATAACTCTATGTGAATAAATTAACCTGTTACATATTGTCTATGTGAGGCTTCCCTAGCATTATTTGAAGTGTTGTATTATATGATGGTAGAGACAACCAAAGAAAAAGATATTATCAGTTCTTGATATCTCTGACTGTTGGTGTAAGCAATATTCGTAGATGCAGACTATCTGGTTGGGGTACATGTGATAATGGTGATCAGTGGCTGGAGACACAGTGATATGACTCAAAACAGGTCACAGACTTAAGTATATTCACTTTTTTTATGTTTTTTGTCTAGATCATAAGCTCCATTATTCTTTCATACATAGATTTGTTTCATTCCTTTCTGTTGAATTATACTATTTTATTAATCTAGCCTATTTGATATGGTTGTGCTAGTGTAGTACGCCAACTTGGATTTATACGTATATACTTTGGGTTCTACGTTGTTTATGACTGATTGACTTACTATATTATGTGTCATTATAAGCTTTAATTGATGCAGCTTTTAAAGATCAATAATGTTTTCTTTCAACTTTCTGTTAGATGTACAATCTATTAGAAATAACAACAAAGCATTGTGAAGAATTAGAAAATCAAATGCATAATTTAGAAGAAGAATTAGAATTAAATGAGAAAAAGGTTGAAAATTTTCGTCAACAAGTATGATTAATGAAATTTAATTTATATTAAAATGCTTGCTCTTTTTTGTTACAGGAAATGATTTGAACCTAATAATAAATAAAACATGTAACTAGTCAAGTTGGCGTTTCTATGTAGTAAACAGTAAACTACTTATATAAGTTGGATTGTGACTGGCAAGTGGAATCCAGGACGCGCGTTTCGTCCTATTTGGGACTCATCGGCTGAATGTACCAACTTATATAATACTTGTGAAAAATTCACTATATCGAGGCAATCTGCTCAGGATGCACATATAGCAACAATGACTGACCAGTTTCAGTCTATAACAAATCAACGGGAATATACAAGTTTATCCTAGTAAACTACTTAGTTGTTTTTGACGAGTAATGATGCTACTTATTAGGCTTAATCTAAAATCAATGAAATAGAGTACAAACTTGTAACTTTGTTGGAAGGTGAATTAATTGATGTTGAAAAAAAACACAATTAAAATCAGTATTGTGTTACGTCACATGCCCATTTCTTTTATTAATTTAGATGACATTTAAAAAAGCACCAATTTTACGTCTGTTATAATTAATATTCTCAAGTCTTTAGGGTGTAGGCTATGCTTAGATACTCTAAAACATAGATAAACTTTACTTAGCTGCTTAGAAAACTTTTTTCTATCTAACGTTTAAATCTGAAATATTAGTACTTACAAAAATAGGTTTTATCTTACATCATTATCAAGGTTAGACCTGATTATTTAAACTAAATTGAACATTGAATATGTTGTTTATAAAAATGAGTGTAATATTCCATTGAGTAGAAATTAAAATATCAGACGTTTAGCGATTTGCTACAACTTGATTGTTAAACGAAAAAAAATCTTCTCTGAAGAAACCACTTTCACTAAGCTACAAAACGTTTGAAACATTAATTTCTGCTTTTGTTTTCTAACACCACTGTAGTTATTATTTTAATCAGATTGGATAGAATCCGATATAATTTTCTGACTTAATGTTTAATGGTAATACATTGATAATTTTACTATGCATTTGTTAGATTAATGAATTAAAGCTCATCAAGAATTGAACTTGTTCATTTTGTTTACAGCACATTGGTAATCTTAATTTGACAAATAAATTACAGAATAGCTTTCAACAAAGTATTGTGTTTTTCTTATATAGAACTTACTATTTATATCTTATAGAACGCATACACTCTAGGTCAGTTTGACAAGTATAAGTTATTCTCTTTCAAAGTGATTTTTTATATCAGTTTCTAGACTCCAAGACATATTGTAGTTTTACTCTTAATTCCTAAGATTCCAAAGAAAATGTATTTTAAACTATTAACTACAATAACTTAGATCTCGAATTTTGTTTATAAAGTATTTGTGGTGACAAAATTTGTTTGTTTCAGTGACTTATCAAATATCACATCACTTCAGCAAAGTAGTATAAGTAGTAGGAATATCAATGTTAGTAAAAAATATTAGACATAGGAAATATGATTTGAAATAAAAATATTGATTTATGGAAAATGAAGTAGAAGATAACTTGAAAGTATAAAATCGAAGCAAAGACAAGGAATGAATGTACTTGCTCGTTTGTGACCGGTTTTAATCCACACCACCTAAAATCTCTATTTACTGGTTACGTTAATCACACGGACCTCAGCCATGTGGTCTGCATCAAAATATGTAACTAACGTCAAAGTCATCGATTCTGTGGAATTATGCCACGTTTTAGCCACTGCTATCTTTATTCCAAACTATTCCTACACCATCGAACATCGCACGTCAAGGTAAGCAGTAGCTGAGTACACGCAATATATATCCCAACCACATCATTTAGAAATTTACAATGGTATAATTCGACTTAGCATCTTTGTTTAATACATTTTGTCTAAACTTAGCAGTTCATCATAATCAGTTATTATTAAATTGTATGTAAATGACAGTGAATCTAACTGTAGCGGTAGAATAAATATACGATTAAACCAACTGGACAATATTATGAGCTGTAACAGAATGGTAAATGATCATTTCATTTATTGTTTCATGGTGTTGAAGTGAAGGATTGTTTGCATATTTATATAATTCATGTTGATTCTGCTTTAACAGGTCATTTTAAGAGATTCCGAAATCGAACGACTAAGAAGCATTTCAGAGCGTGGTCGTCCACTAGAAGCTGTTCTGAATGATTCTACGGAAAAACAAACGGATCGACTAATTCATCAGCTGCAGATACAAACTGATCTATTACAGACTAGAAATGCTGAATTAGAGTCACGTATTGTAGATCTAGTTAATCGTGAAGTCCCAGATATGCAATCTTCCATCACCTTAGTCAACAATGAATGCCAAACTGTACCAACACCTGAACTGGTACTTGTAAACAATTCAAGCCAGACAAATTCTGTAAATGCCACAATTTATGAATATGATTCAAATTCAGATGCTGCGTTCAGGGTAATCAGTCATTAGTAGTAATTATGCTTACTCTGTAGCTTTTCAGTCTAATGAATAACAAAGAATTGGTCGATCATCATCATCCACACTACTAGATGCTATAGTATAGTAGTAATATGTATGCACTGAAATGATGGAATATTAGTTAATTTAGAGTTCTACGCCGAATTCATTAAAATTCTAATGATCAAATTACGTGTAACGATGTAGCTGCCAAACTATAACGTCATTGCCTATTTATTGTAAGCTGCTCTCTGATTAAATTATTATATGCTTTCCTAACGACTCAGTCAAAGAAAGATTGAAGTGAGTAGAAAGGTATTGTGGCGGATTCTGGATGCATGATTTACAAAAAAACACTGGGTTTACACACATATGTCCATCCTGACTTTAATAACGACATGTCTTTGACCAGACGCATAACGCATTCACTCTAATACTACGTCCCACCTATCAGTATTCTGAAAGCAGTATAACATTTAAAAGTATTTTTACCAATGCTGTTTAACATATGATAATTGTATTCTAGTTAATATATCGCTACTATATTTGTCTACAGGTAAATACCTATTTGAAATAGACATCATACTTATTCATCTGTGAAAATTAATAGAAAGTTCATTTCAAAGCACATTTTAGGTTACATTGTATGAAGAGTTGATGCATTGTAAACGATGAATCTCACATTCGCTAATGCAACGATAAATAGATAGTCTTTTATGCTTTGTTGTTAACCTCTCTAATTTAGCAAAATTTATATCTATAATATTTTATTTTCATTACCCACTCACACAGTATATTCTTTGCATTCTCTGTAAGGTTTCTCGTAGAGAGATAAAATATTTGTCAGAAATCCTTGTCACTAATAACCATAACAGGTTACGAAGAAGTTACGTATGTCATCCAGATCGTTAAAGACATTCATATAAGGATACTTAACCAGCTTCACACTGTCGACAAAACTGTCAATCAATAATGATCAGATTTCTTTTTAGATTCGCTGATGAGCACGTTCAATATTATTGAAATGAATTTATCTCACACAAGCTGTAATTACATTTAGGGTAACAATGATACCGTTGTTTATATCAGAAAACATCAAATTAATATTATAAAGATCATTATTTTAACCTCAGACTCTTGTTAGTCTTTCTGAAATCTAAAAAGCATCCCTGTGTATATCAAAGTTTGCGAAATAAATCTGAGTAAATAAGTTGCTAGGAAAAGTTGGTTAATATCACCGATATCGGTGAGTAACTGACTCGTGTTTTATACGGATTAACTCTTTATATCATGCCGTATAACTACAACTCCTGCAGTTAGTCATTATTGATCACAACTGGGTGTTTTGCGAATAGTTGAATTCTACATCATAATATGACATGCGTTGACAAGGTTAAAAATGTTTTAAATGTCTACAATTTATATTGCGTTCAGCATTTCTGGCCATTTGTCCATTCATTTACTGGATGACTACATATCAGAGTATAATTTTCATCAAAATGTCCCATTTTAAACGTTTGGAGTTGTCTTTAACTATTTGTTACGAATATGTTCAGTGTACGACAGTTTGAAATGTAGGATGAAAAATACACGTATAGTAAAACTTAATAAATGAAATTATTAGTGAGAATTAAACTGTAGTATGTAGTACTCTCCTAATAAATGAACGGAAATATGATTAAAAATGCTAAAGATAGTATTCTTAGTGAGTAGTGAAAAATGTAGTGGATGAACTGTGTAACGTTCATACTTTGGTAATTTGACATCTAAGTTGAAAGCATGTTGTGTACCGGGGAAGAGTTTAGGGCAACGTATGAGAGAGTTTGTGGAAGAGCAATGAATAAGCGAAAAAGTGAACTAACGATTCACAAGCACTTAGATTAACAAGGAAAGTAATCGATCATAAGAAGAAATGATGTAAGCGTAAAATAAAGACAATCTGGTAATCATAGCTGGAAGTTAGTGCAATGACACATAGAATTTTCAAATGTTTAGAAGTTTCCATTCAATGACTTCGAGTAACTCAATGTTTCCTTTAGATAATTTGAAAAATTACAAGTTTATAGGATATGAGTTGTTGGGAACAAATCACTCTGTGTATATATCATCAATTACGTTAATTTTCAGTCTTTTCTTAAGATGAGTTTTATAATTTCAGCCCACTTTAATTTTATTTCAGTTAAATTGAAGCGGTTTTGGGAAGATGGATTGGTATTAATTTTAGTTGTTTATATTTATCACAGATTGGTGTTGACTAGGTGATACTGAAAACCAGGACACATTAGACAGTTCTTTTGTCCTAGTAAAGGACACCTCAGCAGTGGGCGCCCTCGATTCCGCTGGGTAATCGGACTCAGGGTCTTCGGGTTCGCAAACGCTTAACTGTCTACATCGCTGGGCTGACAAGCGTCGATTAGCAAAATTTTAACATTCATCAATTTATGGTATAGCGAAATGATTATTTATTGTCATCAGTGATAACTGCATCACTTCAGACATGTATCATTTAGTTTTATTTTGGCCTCCTATTTAAATGATGATGTTCTTTCGGTTATAATGTTTTTATGATAATTTTTCATGTTTTGTTTCCTTTTATATCTTAGGCCTTACAAAGTGAATTACTGGGTTTGCAAACTGAAAGAGATTATTATCGTGATGAATTAGAAAAAATGAAGAATGAATTTCATCAACTTTATACATCATCAAATAAATGTTCAGATAACGATGACAATGTATGTATACTTAATAATTTTTACCCAGTTTTTCTTTGATTGATAAGAGAGAAAAAGCCTTAATATTGATGATGGTATGAGCATTATACCTACTGAATAAATTAGTAGCTATCTTAACTCAGTAGCTTAATGGGTAAGGCTTGGAACGAAAGATACTTGATTCGATTTTTTTGGGTGTATCCAGCTGATGAGTACCACAAAGAATAAAACGAATGTATCAGGCCTCGCTGTTTTAAAATTATCTCCAAAATTCATTCACAAAGCAACTCATGATGATTTGGACAATAATTCTAAATAAACGTTCCTTTCTTAGTCGGCTGAACAATGTGTTCTGTCATCTGTATTATGTAGTAAATGGGTAGATTTGCAACTCAGATGATTGATGTTGGTATTGTGTTCTCTTACCTGAATGGTCTGGCTATAGAGCTTTCCTTTCTATTTTAAATAATATTATCAGTTTCTAACTTTTAAATAAATTATGCAATGATGATTTGTCATGAACAAGATTAACTGCTCAACTAATGAAACTATCAAACACAAAGAACTCGACGATATTAATGTATTATTTAGTGATGAAATTTGTTTCCAGTGACCGAGTGAAAAGTATTCATACTGTGTTATTATTTTCCAAAGACAAAGTATCATATTAACTTTTAGACACACATTATCATTTAGATAAGTAGCTTATATAATTTACTGAATGAATGGTGAATAAAATTTTGTAGATAAGACGATGGATAGTCGCGATGAAATAGCTAGGGATCAGTAGTTATTTGTTCATAGAATGATAACAAACTATAAAGTACTAATATTGCACGAGTAATTACCTATACAAGTGTTTGATTTCCATAGATTTTAAAACTGAAGTTCTTATGTATTTTACAGTGCATACTTGTTAGTAATTTTTATTTACGTGTTGATTGTTGAAGGCACTTCATATATAAAAATATAATACACATTATTAGCTTTAATTGGGTTGGTTACTGAATAAGACATTCTGAAAAAAAAACACTGTGAAGCTATGGTAAAATTAAGAATTACATGTGCTATTTTTAGACACAGAGTTCAAGATTAAACTACCAGTTTGTCAAAGCTTCTACAATACACAGCCCATTCATTTAACGATGTCGATGACGCTGGAAGATAACTTTATTTTTCAATGAAATAATATGTCTTTTTGAAAATCTACTACAAATACAACCATCCAGCTTCAGTAAAGGACACCGTCTGTGTAACGCCTATGCAATTTTAACTTTGAATTTTTCTACTGTATCATAGAGAAGCAAATTCATTTAAAATATTCAACACCTATCACGTACAGAAACCAGTTTCATGGTATTAACCATGTAGTAACGTGTATACTCGATTGATTCAATAAGAAAACAGATTTAACATAAGTGTATATGTCTTGTGATACCTGATAATATTCAATAGATCTTTTTTGAAAGAAATTATTTAGGCTTTCATTTCTATTTAAAACAAATTTAATGTATCTAGCCTAAATAATATTATTTTTTTTGAAGGAGTGATGGGTTACTCTATTTTGTATGTGAATTGTTATTTAATACTACTCGCATTTCATATTTGACTTGATGAAATCTTTTCTTTTCAATCTTTATTGCAGAATAAACCTTCTGAGATCAAATGTTTAATATATTTTAACTGGAATCCCCCTCTACTGTTTAATATTTTGTCTTTACTTAATTTTAGATTTGTTCCGTAGATGAAATGAAGTGTTTGCACCAAGAACGCAATGATTTGATTTCATTATTAGATCATTTTGAAAGGCAGTTGCATGATGTAAGTTTTTTTGGTTATACTTTCCAGCACTATGATACAAACGGTGTATATGTTTGGAATCAGATTAAACCAAGTGTTGTTAAACGGTTACTTCTTTTTATTAACAAACGTGGGGTTCAAACATTTTAAAAAGGTAGTAGCTACTCTTTGATAAGATTGGATTATGGTCATATAATACTAAAAAACGACTGATGTTAGTGTTACATATATATATATATATATATATATATATATATATATATATGATTGATCGAGTTATCTGGTTGTTGGCTCTACATGAATCTTTATATTACAACTAGTCCCAACCTTACCTTAATCTTCTACTCAGACACAAAGTCTAGCTAACTGATCGAAAACCAAATTAGTCAGACATGGACAAGTATTATAATCAATAATAAGTGAGAAATCACACATAAAAAATGAGAGTCAATATATAAGTTTCAATTATCAATTTACTGGGTTGTGATGCACCTCCTATCTGGCCGCGATTTCAGAAACAGATAACAACTAGCATAGGATAGATATATCAATTAGAAATGTAAACTTCCCCACATTCTGAAAGTTAAGCGCTCTCCTTGAGGCCTATGTTTGACCTTCGGTAGGGTCAAGATTGCAAACTGCAAAGAAATTTTATACTAGGGCGAAATTACTGTTTATTGGTTTCTGTTTTTTAATTGTTGTTTAACTATGCCTGTCATGTGAAACTTCAAGCTTAACATATCATGTTAATACTCTGTAATAACTCTTTCGTATTTGGTTAGATTTAACACATTCCATTGGTTAAACGATTTACAAATAAGGCGAAGCTAACCTTTTGGCATAAAAATTCACGACGACATTCAAGTACTTCTTAATTATGTACATTTTTGGTTACTAACACTTCAAAGGTCTAATAACAATTCATGGATCCTACAAAGTTTCGCTGTTGACAGTTTAACGTTGATTCATCTCAACATGTTGCAGCGTTGTGATGTTTCCCATTTCAAGGTGTAGGTATAGGCATGTATCAGATATATTTAGACTATCTACCCTCAAATATTGTAATAGGAAAATGATGGTAGGTAATTCTATATTTGCTTAGCATTCTTCCAATATTATTGGTAATTTCTGCATGTTTTTTTTAAATCGTTCTGTCAGGATTTTATTCATTAGCACTCATAGATGCTAGTTTCATAATGTCGATGTAAGCTAAGGTATCTTCCATCGTATAATATTGTTGTTAACTTCATTTTTATTCTCAGATACAGGGGAATGTACGTGTTCTTACTCATGAACGTGATATCCTTTTGCAACAACTGTCACAGGTAGATGTAACATTTATAATTTTGTGATGAGATTTTTCTGTCCAAAAATATTATTCGAATGTACAAAAAAAACATTTACTGGTACCAAATGCACTGAATTAGGCTTGGTTTTAAGCCAATATCGTTTAGATATTCATATCTTCATGTATGGTGGCCTGTGGCATTTGACTTGCAACTTTGCGTCTAGATCTTGTGCTAGATTTCACTCAGCAGCTAGTCCTATATGCAGTCTTGTTTGGGATGGGGGGGAAGGAACTAGTGCAGTTTACGAAATTCGAACCCATACCACCCGACTTCACAGTCCGAGATCATTGCTATTGTGTTATAATGACTATTTACAATTGTATGTACTGGCTTGTTTATTTGTGAAAGAAGCTGGTAATAAACTAAGTTTTGTTAGCATGTCGAAACTTGAATGATCTTCAGGTGTGGTTATGTGTATCTTGGTTTCTTTTCAAAGTATAATAGTTAAAATTTATTGTTGAATGAATGTTCTGTTGTCTGAGACTGATTTAATCAGGAAACAGCATTACTGCGGTCATTTCAAAATAAAGGCTAATGAGAATAATTATGCCGAATGATGCATATAATTCAAAATAATTACTAAACTGACAAACTGTATTATTTACCGTATTAAGTGAAGTTATGTGCAATTATGCATAGAATTAATGTATAGTGCTAATGGTTTTTATCTGTAGATAACTTAACACTAGTGCAGTATCTCAGTCAAGACCGTGATATTAGTTAGGTGATTTCTATCCTTTAAATTATGTAATTAAATTCGAATTTGTGTTTCGAATTATTTGGTATTCGCGTTTCTTTTGTTTTGATTTTCTTATCAAAGACTGAGAAACAACAGGTTGAAGAATTGGAACAAAATAATAAAACCAGCTGTGATCCCATCTTCTCTAATCAACATGTCATCAGTCATTCATATTCATCTGTTCAAAATTTGGATAATACAGTGGATGTTGAACATGATGAAACTATTAAAAAGTTACATCTTTTAACGGCAGAACGTGATTCATTACATGAGAGATTACACACATTGACTATTGAATACAATGATGAAAAAGCTCATCTTATTCACTGTTTAGAGAATAATAAAAGTGAATTAAATGATATTAAAGAAACTAAAGGTTTATTAGAACAACGTGTTACAGAGCTTATAAAATCTTGCATAGATAAGCAAAGTGAATGTGATAGATTAGTAAGTAGAAGTTATGATTATTTGCTTTCATATTTTACACTTTTACCATTAACTAACTTCATGAATAGTAAATAAATGTTTAAATTAATTTTGTCGTGATAGTAACAAACTGTAGTGTCCAAACTAAGTCAGTTTGGATTGAAGAATAACTGTCGAGGTTGGTTTAGATACGCGTACTCTTGCCCAGTAGAAATTCAGAACAAATGGTTGGGTGAGAAACGGTTCTATGCAAAATTATTTATACAAAGTACATTATTACCTAAACAAATGTCACCACCAGTTATTCAACCCAAATTTATCCCAAAGATTGGAATAATCAATTCAGTTTTAAGAAATAAACAAGAAGGTTATTCTATCCTTACGGGATAGATCAAGTATTGCTTGTCCAGAGAGTAAGGTCTAAATCTATAGATATATCAATAACAAAGTATCAAAGGTTACTTGTTACAACAAAATAATTTAAGTTCTGGAAGTGTGCGTCAATCCACAATCAGAAAATGCACAAAACCAGTCAATTCAAGCAATACAATCAATAAGAGGAATGAACCAATATGGCAGCTGCCAAAGCCAAATGTTCAGTAAAACAAAATATATAGAATCCATGAGAATAATAGAAATCCTGTATAAACTCAGGGGAGAAACAAATATTACAATGAAAATAATTAGCAACTAACTCAAAAAGTCATTAGAATGCGTAACCAAGTGGAATAAGAGGAATAAATGTACTTTTAAACGCAAAGCAACGAAATGCAATGGGGAAAATGTTACTTGAAAGGATTTTCACACAAAATCATCAAAAAAGATCTTACACAAACGTTTCTTTTAATTGTCTATATTCAACTTCATCTTGTTAAGAAAAAGGAGATATTCAGCTCAAGAATTTAGACAATCGGATACAGAAGTATTGAAACTGAACTGGTTAATGAAAAACTACCAATCAATAAAACTTCACCTAAAGAGGTGTTTTTCTCTTATCTGATTTTTAGTTATTTATCTCCTACTTAAATATCCTTTTATCATTATATAATGCCTAGTTGAAATAGTTATTCTCTCTATCTTAACCTGGACTGTTTAGAATGAATTATCTTCAAATTTTCAGCTTAGTAGAATTGAACATGTAGACTTCTTTGAAGATTGGAAGATGGAGTCCCCATTTATTTTGTGAATAAACATATTCTAAGATGGACGGTCAGCATAAATTGTCCAACGAAGCAATCTAGAAATATAGTGACTCTGTTGCTATGGCGCAAATATCATGTCCATTTCTATTGGATTTGACTGAAGTAGAATTAGAGAATGATCTGTTAGAAAAACTGTAGACGAGTTATAATTCTATTGTAGCGACGCAGACGATAGGGTCATAGTCATACAAATTGACTACATCGTACTTTTAGTTTCACATTGCTAGTTGACCTTAGTTAAACAAACGCTGAAAGCCATAAAGCAATGGATATTTGTTTCACTCTAGTTTTGTCTACCTTCCACTGGATCCAGAACCTTGAGGCACCTAATAATTTATATTTCTAAGTAACTAAGTAAAGGCTTCTTGTTTGGAGTGACTGAAACTGATCTAAGTTACTGTCAATTTACCGAATGTACTGTCTACACAATCAAAAGTTGTTATTAATGACTATATTAAATCGTCCTTTCACGATGCACATATAGAAACAGTGACTGATCAATTAAAGTTTTAAATATCAACGATGGGATAATGTAAACTGTTATTAATCCCTTCTTACCATTTTAACAAGTTAGTGATTAACTTTATTTAGTAGCTCAATAGATAATATTTTGGACGTTGAAAGCGAAAAGTATCATGTTTGAGTATCAGTGTGAACACTAACACTGAAATCCATGTACATCTAGTTGACTATTTCTAAATTGGAGTAAACACATCCTGTGTTCTACTGTCTGTCAGATACAAAATATTCTAAAATTAATGTCTGCTGATATTTGAATAAAATATTATTTCACCGGTGTAAATGACTAACATTATTGAGAGGAATAAACAAATCGGTATTCAGAATTAGCCTGATGTAATCATCTATTCATTTGTGATATTAGTTCGCCTATAATGTCTATGACTAACTTACTTATCATACTTCATTTTGATTAGTATCACACAGTTACATCTTTGATTTTTTATGCATATAATTTAGATTGAGAAAGTGAACTGTTTAGAAAAGCATCAGTCTAACAATGATCATATTTTATTTATCGAACAAAATTTACAAGTTGTTCAAGCACAATTAGATAAAGTTCAAAAAGACTATGAAGTCAGTGAATTTGTTATTTTATCATTATATTATCATTAATATTCCTGAACCATATTCTATATGTTCACACTCCTTGTTACTATTATTATTTTATTTTTGAAGTTACTTTTGCTAATGGTGGTGGTGTTAATCTTGTGGTGCCATAGAGGTATGGCAACTTAAACCGATGCACACATGTGCCAGATTCTATGTTGATTATACATGCATACATACATACATACATTATTTGCATTATACATCATACTATTATTTTATTAACATTATCAAAACCACTGTTGAACAATTAGTCTAAGAAAATGATCTGAATGTTGTATGTTTAGAAGCGTTAAAATATTTAGACTTTGATTAAGTACGAATTTAATGTAGTGGCTCAAATGTTATAAGAAGAATCAAGAACAACCGAAAATGTAATACAGTTTTAAGTGTTTTCACATTGCTACAACTGACAAATCGACTATGAAAAACCTAGTGAATATTGTATAACTGTTAAAAAAACACTAGTATGATGAAGTTGGTAAATTGAATGCTAACGAAGAAGGTCAACTACGTTCTGAATATCACAGTGATGACCTTTTAAATTGTGATACTGACTGACACTGGTTCAAGTTTCACAGCATGCACTAGCTTACTGAAGATTAAAGATACGCCTTGCCTGCCGGTATTAGCTTGTTCTAGACCAAGAGTTAAACAGGAGTTACTGTCGACTACTACCAATGACAATGCAAAATATGAATATATCACCATTATTTTAACCCATTTTTATATATGTTGCTCTAGATCACCAACGTTCCGTTGCTGCCATCATGCGAACTGAAATATTCACCAAATGACTCATTACATTAATTCCGTAACTTATTATGGACATTATAATGATAATCTTATAGTTTTTAGGATCAGTTACTCAAGCAGTTTATTTTGTATCAGTTTACAACTTTGCCAACTGCTTTGTTTTCATTGTCTAAATATCAGAGGCTGATTTTATGATTCATTAATGAATGCCCCACTTGTGTATGTAAAAGTCACGGCTTTGGTTACCCAGCATATCACTCAACTATTAGAATTCATTGAATAGGAAGGTTCCTGAACTTAGGTTATGTGAACTCCAACCATCTTAAATTACTTGACAACATACAGTATAACCAAAGCCAAAGTTACTATGTATATTAATGGCTACTTATCAGCTTGATTGTTTTGCATGATTCGAATTTCAACGTTTTCGAATTGTCCGTCCTATGTGGGCTGTGATTGGTTATTGAGAACATAGGCCGAAAGGTAGCATATCAGAGCTAGGCAAATAGGAACTGTATTTCGTACATTTTCTCTTTACTTTTATATCTGTGACTTTTCCCACTCGAAATGTTTGTAACACTGTTAGTATAGTTCGTATTTATTTCGTCTTACTTAAATAGTTCTTCATCTTCTGATCGTATTATCAGGCGTCTGAATTTGTACTAATAAGGCATGATTTGGATTAACCGCTAGCATGCTGAATCAAGTTATCAAGTAGCCCATAAATACAATCGCCCATCCAGCTTCTTTAGCAATTTTTTAATAGAAGACACTTATTAATAAAGAATGAAATTTCTAACTAACTAGTCCTGCCAATACATGGACATCTATCACTTACTGAAAACGTATGTTATTATACATCTAAACGTATTGAACTAGTAGTTTTAGAGCTACAATGAACACCATATTATGGTGGACGTCATGATTTTACGCTTTGATTTGACTTGATCTACATTTTATTGTGATATTTGTATGAAATATTAATTAGGTGCACATTCATTCACAGTTGTGATTTTATACGTTCACATACTTTAACTATGTTTTACTTCAAGAGCTGGTTCATTCATATCTATTAGAGTACATTTCGGAAATTTCTATATGCATTCAAAGCTATTACTTATTCCTTCTGGTTACACTTTTTTATTATCTTGAAGTCACTCATGATCGTATACAGTGGATGGGATGAGCACACAATTAGGTAGTCACTTTAATCGTTAAAAGCTATAATAATTTTCTTGACTAATATGCTTTTAGTAAACGTATCACTCTAAAAGGTTTTCTCACCTTTATTTTCATATCATTCTAACAGAAATGTCGTAATGAATGCACTAGCTTGCATGTTACACTACGTCAGATTGATCAAGAAAAAGATCATCTTCAAACGTGTTTGGATGAACGTACTGAAAGGTGTATAGCATTAGAGCGTCAAATAGTCACTTATGAAACAAGTATAAAAGAATTAAAAGTGAGTAATTTTAATTCAGTCAGTTTTCATGCAACTAATTAAAATATATTCCAACTTGTGTCGGAACGTGGTTTTGAGGTAGTTGGCATGTAGTTATGCCAGCAAGGTATACCTTCAATCTTGAGAAAACCGACGATTCCTTACGGATTCTATCAAAAATTACTCGGTTTGTTGTTCTGAGGTAATCAGGCCGTAATTTTTCATACACAATTAAACTACGTGCACATTACGTTGAATATACCTATTTATAGGTTACTGCTGAAAATTCAGAAAAACGAATATTACGACTTACACAATCAGTTATTGAACGTGAGACAGAAAACCACGAACTTGTTGAACGGTTATCTAAATCAGAATGTGACCTAAAATCTACATCAAAAAATCTCGAGTTGACAACAAAAGAATTAGAAAAGACTAAGGTAACTAACTACTTTAATTGCTTAACAGCATATCATATGTATATAGCATATATATATATATATATATATATATATATATATATATATATATAATATTGACCCACATCTGATTTATATTTGTTGTGTGGTTAAAGTCAAATAGTTTTTATTGTGTCATCTGCTTATCACTAAAGACTATCGTTTCTTTGTATTGTAGTAACAGATATCTTCAGTGTTGTATAAATACGAAAAGAGAAGTCTTATTTTCAAAGTATCTTGTTCAAGTTTAGGAGGTCATATTTAAGTTTTATTTCTAAAATTCTCTAAAACCATCAATACCTTAACAACTATTGAAAAATTGTATAATGTTGACTTAAAACATTCAAAACAAACTATGGTTGTATATATTGATAAGTTGAGGTGACAGATTGATTATTTAATTTGTTTTCTGTATTTGTCACAGATTAGTCTTTGTTAAACACTACTTGAAAGCATGAAACAATCGACAGTTGATTCGTTGTAGCATGGGATTTCTCAACAATGCACCGTGACTCTACTAGGAGTCAAACGCATGACCTTCAGGTTTCATGGTGAACACGCCACCACCAATACCACTAGAGTGGCGTAACAAATATAAATATATATATATACATCGATGATCAGGAAAATGCATTACTTGATCACTGTAGATATGACCAATTTGATGTTCATCAGGTTTTTTATAGTGGGGATCGAATCTTATCAATCGAGTCGAAATATGGCCTCTGTGGGAATGATATCTTTCAATCGCAATAGTTTTCATTGTTGTCAAATAAAAAACGACCTAGAGATAAATGGTTACAGCTTAATAGAAATAGATTTTTGTGTTATTTGTGTAGAGCATTCAGAATGTAATTATTGGATAAATTTAACTTCTGATATCATAGATCAAACATTGTAGTGCTAAATGTATCAAGTTCTTGCTAGCCAAAGAACATGTAACCTTCTTCCTAATGAGAAATTTTAAATCTAAACCAATTCTAACGTCAACGAACTATTAACCCTGATCTAATCCTATCCCTAACATTAACCTGGACCTTAACTAGAAGCAACTTTAGGACGCCTACATTAGATCTAAGAATACAGATTTATATAGTTTACATGGAGTTTTACTAGTTACAGATACTTAATCACACTAATCATGTAGAATCTGCAGACCCTTCACCTCTCTGCAGATAAAGTATTTACTTACAATTACTATCTTCTAACTAATTAAAACCGGCTATAATTTGATGACACTGATGGACTCATTTGTAAATACATATTTTTGAAGATCATTGCTTATTGAATAAAATCGTTACTCACCGCGATCATTAGAGAAATCTTTAAACCACATCCCTATATTATTCTCTACTTTAATCTTGTATTGTTTTAATATACTTGTATATCTAGAATGAAATGAATAGGCTGAAAAGTGAAACTCAAAAACTTCAAGGTGAATTGACTTCTTCTTATGATAAACAAAGTGAACTGGATAAACGTGTGGTTGATTTTGATAAAGAGTTCACAAATCTACGAAATATGTATACCACCAAAGAACAAGAAAGAATAAACTTATTAAAAGAATACACGTTAGTTTGTAATTTATTTTCGATGTATTTTTCATCAGATAACCACATATAATAAGGAGGAATAAAATTTAAATCTCCTCTCATACTTTATACCTACGTTATACAACGTTATTAATTAGAAACTTACTATGTAGCAAATTGATATCAGGAATTGGTATGAATCAGACAACCATTGATCACTTGGAAGCACTGGACAACTGTTTCATCATGGTATGGGGCACTTTAGGAGTGCTCATTCATGACCCCATCAGGGATCGAGCCCAGGAGAATGCTTTACTACCATTGGACCATTGAGTCGGCTCCCAACGGTTGGTATTTCTAACTCAGTCCATTAGTGATATGCTTACGCGACCTCATTCATTGTTATCAGCGGGTAACTGCCTAACACGCGACACGGTTGAACCCCACCGGTTACGTCTTATCCACTAGAACTCCAGGAATTGCCTCGAGGAGTTAGTCATTAATCAGCTGATAATGACTGTAATTTTGTGTTGTGGAGATTGTTGAATGCTAATTTGATATCTCGAATTGGTCTGAATTAGACGACCATACTATATGTGCTATACTCTTATTGAAATGGGCTTGGTATAATATGAAACTAAATAACGTGCATACGTTTCTCTCTAGCAATTATTCTAGAACTCTTTTCTGGAAAATAATTCACTGTTTTATCGTTTATTTACTTATTATCAAACGTTTATTCTTAGCCTTTCAGAGATTTTTTTGAGAAATCTCAGACTTGAAATATACCGACAACATTTGAAACACATAATGTATATCAGTCGTCAATCAAAGTTTAACTTAAATAAAAATGGCTAAAGATGGCGTAACATCTAAAAAGTGGTTATGTTTTTCCATCACCATTATTTGTTATTATAATGCTCACGCTAGAACCTTGGAAAGTATTTAACTGAGGCACGATATATTGTTCCTACTTCTGAATTTTCTCTCTGATGAAGTATTTATCGGTAAAGTGGTTTGTTGTATTATTCATATTTAAGCAACATTGTTTCTCAAACCAATAGATATAATCTACACCTGATCTAATAACATTTGCCAAACTCCATATTGGTACAACAGTAATAAAGTAAACATATTAGTTTCGTTAATGATAAAGACTAGTAAAAGTTACAATGATTGAGATAAACAAATAAATGCAATACATATAATGACTTGATATTTTTGTAACTACTTAGACGAAGTTAGCATTTTTGACCCAGGACTTATTTGATTTAGGCTACTACAATTATCGACCATTATTATTTTCAAAGTCTTACTAAAAAGCCCTCTATTTCCAGCCGATCAACTAAAAACTAGTGAAGTGTCTAATTCTGATTATCAATATCAATTCCGCAACCTACTCCTTCAACAACTAACGTGGAGGTTATTAGTGACTAAGCGTTCATTACACATGATACAGATACATCAGTCAAGTACGTTTACAGTTTTATGAGAAAAATAACTGTTATTAAAACTACTGGTAACAAATAAGCATTGTTTCTCAGTATATATCAACAAACCTGTCTCTTTGATTATTCCTTCTATAAAGAATATCATATTTCCTTCATATAACCTCAGCCAGGCTAACTGTGATAGTGACTAATTTCACTAGGCGATTCTTGAACTTTTAGGGAAAACCTGTGGTCAGAAGAGCTCAACTATATCAAATTTAAGACAAATATCACCAATGACATTGGATGATGGTCACATAATATTGGAGTTGAAACTATAAACCACTAGATTTTAACTCAGTGGTCAAAAGCTTAAGTTCTTGCTAAAAGGCCTGTAGATTGTAAGTTCAATATCATGATTCGGTACTCATAAGTTCCATATTGGAACGAAACAATCGTCCAATATTAACGCTTCTTAATGGTTGCTTAGTTACGTTCAGTCCATGATAGTAGCTACAAAACTCAACAATCTGCAAAAGCTTTCATTACTAGGAATTGTTATATTCTAATTCAAGTTAAAGATTTCAATGCATTTAGCTTTATCCTAACATTTTGAAGTTCTAATCAATTCATTAAGTAAATGAAAAACAGTTGTATTACAGATTTAGGAGTAGATATATTATCACCTACACAGAGTACTCATAAAACAAAGATTCCTGTTTAACTGATGCTACAGATCCGACTATTCTACGGAATGAATAACAATTATGATATGATATATGTATCATAATTCGATTATCAACTGCAAACGGTCTATATGTACACTTAACATTGTTAATACAGTTGATGTGACACATGTCTTAGTCATTGAAGTTGAAGTTGGAATGATATTGATGAATATAATGCACACAGACGGAACAATAAAATAGCAACAATTACGTCTTACGTGGAAGTTAAGATTAGGTAGTATTTATATTTTGTCTATGAGTCATTTAGAATCTGATGGGTGGGTGGGTGATGTCATAGATACAAATTGTGAAAGTAAAATAATAGAACACTTTACCAAATGAATGATGCGTAACCTATTCGATTAGTTAGTTTTTTTAGTTTTATGAGCTAACATCAATAGAATAAAACAAAATTATAGTTACATTTTAGACAACAAAAGTAATAATAATGACGTAATTATTTTATCATAGCAAAGAGAGGTTTACAGCGTTGTTTTTCTATGTACAAAAGTCAGGTTGAATCCACTTGATGGCGATTACCTCTACAAAGCGCAGTATAAGCTATGTTCTTTGCTTATAAATTATTCTAATAATCATTGTAATATCTACTACATCTTCGTTTTTGACTAATTGCCAAGGTATTGCACTTGTAAAAACTTTAGTTCCCTCCATGCATAGGTTACGATAAATATGTTCTTGATGCTCTTCTTTTAATCTTTCTTTTGTACTTGTTGCCACATGTAATGGTAAATTCAAAAATTTTATTGGAGTTGACTTCAGAAGAATAATAGTTCGCTCTTGATTAATTTATAGAACTGAATCCCCCTGGGGCGGAATCCGGGGTGCTCACTTCTGAGGAGTTCCACATTAAAATAAAACAGCTGTCCAGTGATCCCTGGTTTTCAATGGTACCATGCCAACACCGATGTGTGACGTATTCAGTCGATTTATAGAGCATTGAATATTATAGAATTGAGAATAATTGTTCTACAGGAAGTCATTTTTTTAGTTCTGCTTTAATCCTCCTGTCAATGTTACCGAAGAACTCATCACCTTTAATATTAATCTAATAAAGACGGATTTTTTTTTACATAGTTGGGCTTTTGAGGCCAAAATTCTTATTACATATTTTAGGGTAACCATTTTTTACAAGATAGCTTCAAATATGTGCTAGCTCTTCTATTATTTTGTCTTTTAAACATAATCTTCTAGTTTTTATTCATTTCTAATCCTGACATAATTGTTCACTCGCTTTGAGTCATTACTTGTGTATAGTTGGAAAATAAAATGCTTGTAGTTAAATTGTGTGTACTCTGTAGGCTAATTAGCAGTAAGATAATTTCTAGTAATGAATTCAAATATAATATGAGACTAGGTTATTAGAAAATGTAACGCTTATGCTAGTGAATACCATCAATTCCTATAGTTCCAAACTGTTGGGCACCAATGGTGGTGGTTTGGCGTTGGCTACAAAACGTGAACGTTCTTGTTCCTTTCACTCGTTAGGTTGTTGGTACGCCCTGCTATTGTAGAGTCCATTGCTAGGGTAAAACAATTATATAGTGCTCCGTAATTTCCAGTGGTACCCAACCGAGATGAGTCTAATAAATTCTAAAAAAATTTAAATCTTCACATCACTGTTTGAACATATCTAATTTTTAATTTGACGTGGTTTGTTGAGATTATTATTAAGATTTAGTTGATTAAATTCGTCACAGGTTGATTTTGCCAGGGTACGATTGACAACTAAGCATATATAGGGTGCACACTGCTGAGGAGTCTCACACTAAGACAGCTGTCGATTGCTTCCTGGTTTTTAGTGGTACCCTACCAATATCAATCTGTGATGAATTCAATAAACTAAATCTAACTTTTGTGTTAATATTTCGTGCCTCAGAATATTATTTTTGTTTGATAACATAGTCTGCTGTTATGATTAGAGGTCTTGTCTTTTAATATCTATTCTATAGGAACGGAGTAGCTAATATCACTTGGCTAAACTTTATTATTGCATATCACCTATAGACATCGGGGTTTTATCAACTAATTTGACTACACACTAACAACAGTGTCTTTCACTGCAAATCGTAGGTTCTTAGCATATAACAGAAAAAGTAACTCATTAAAGACTAACTCAATAATCTTTAACATCTTGAAATCAACTATTGTTATACATACCTACTCATTTCTCAAATCATTTGTTTACAGTTATGTATTAGCCTACTTTTGTTTCCTCTTGCATACAGAGAACTTGGACTTCAGTTAGATGAAAAAGTCACTTTAGTTAATCATTTAGAAAGTCAGCTGAATGAATTAAATCAGAAATATTCTACACAAGATAAAGAATCATTGAATTTAAATCAACAATTACAACATCAGAAAAAAGAATGTCAGGATTACGCTCAAGTAGTACAATCATTAGAAGTACAGGTATTATTACCCCAAGTGTTATAAGAATAAAATTCTTCTTCTTCAGAATTATGCTTTGAATTTAGATTTAACATAATGTGTACCCATTTTACACTTTTATTCAACTATTAATTCCATAGATTAATTTAGATTTAGATAAAAATGTGTTGAACTAGAATGATTTAATGACGAATGTCTAACTCAACAGTAGATGCGATTATTTCATGTTGAAGTGAACTATTTAATCATTCTATAAGTAATCAATCACTTCATTTTGGTGGCCTTGTTTATCATTATTTATTTTCATGGATTTCGTTTTCCCTATTTATTGTTACGTTTCTGTTGGCTGTTTTTTTTTCAGTTAAATACTAGCCATATGATTGATTAGTTTCTTTCGTATGAAATGATTGATCAAATCTACGTCAATATGTTTGTTGTTCATCAAACAGTCTGAATTCCTTGCTTCTAGAAATTCCGTAGCACTTTTAAAGTTTACGATTTACCGAATTTTAACGTTTTACCAATCACCTTTATGGTTGTTCACGTACATTAACATCAGTGATAAGGCATCTTAGAAATTCACTTGAAGAAATTTATGTTCATGTATGTTTCAGTGAAGGGGATGTTCTCTTTATCTAGTGCTTCTCTTAGTTCATGCAATTTGTTTTCTAGATTATACTGCATTTATTTCAATTCACTGTTGTATCTTTCGGTGTTGATTATTTGTCAGAGACATATGTTTCAAAATGGTTACAGAATCTGCAATTTCTAATATATATTTTCATGTATCATAAGTTCATGTATTTCTCGGTTCCTGGAGATGGTTTTCGTTTAAACTAGTCATTCATTCTTTATGTCTAACCAACTACGTAAAAGCTTTCTTGATTACAATGAAATAACTAAACAAATCTACTATATCATAGATTGAGAAAAATAAAGAATATTTAACAAAAAAACTTTCTTTTTCATAGTGTCATTCATTTCAACTGTACAATCGCCTATATAGTAAATTTCATACGCACTAGCCCACAATAAAGTAGAAGTTAAGGCTGTCAAAATAAAATGCGAAGAATTAAAACTTTACATGTATCAATCATAAATTAAGTAATAGTCTTGAATGTAACAATAAGTCAGTAGTTAGTAATGCAGTAAACTGAATAACCATTAAGAATATGTGTTGAAAAATAATGATCAGTTTAATCAATATAAATAAAAACATGAATTTCAGTAATGTAGTAATCGCTAATTTATACTTATGAAACGGTTTAGCGAGAACCCCATAGTTAATATGGAAAGGTAGGGAAATTAAAATCATAGTAAATTGGGAATTTGAATATGTTTCTTCTGTATACATAGTTTGGACTTCAAATTGGTGGATAGCTAAAGCCTTTGTAGTGCATAGGATTTTTATATGCTTCCCTTTAGAACCAATTCATTTCACTTGGTGAATGATTTGGAAAGATGACTCTGAAGAAGTCATGTGACCACAAGCTACGACATGTTTATGAGTGCAGTTATTGATGTTTGATCAGAATTTATATTTAACGTTTATAAGGTTTTTTTGTTACAGCTGTATTTGCGATAATCAAACACGTGAAATTTGTTGACGTGAATTAAGATGAAGTCATTCACATCCTAAAAATTTCATCATAGACAATACAGTTTCCGAATTTAAACTTTACTGAGTTTATGTTTAGCGAATATACATTGAACTAATAAACATGGTACCAGTATATAAAGTCACTGACTTTTAGTTGTGGTTATATTAATGCAGACTAATTGGTTAAGAAGTACCACTCTATAATTCTATGGAGACAGTAGGTTATGTGGTTGAGGATATTTCAAGCTTTTTCAGTTGTATTCTCTCTTTATCTTCTAAATACTAAGTTTCGTTATTCTTTCACGCATGCTTTGCAATTCTCCATTGATAAACTACATTTGAGCATTAATCTTGATAGTTTGATCTCATCGTGCCAATTGTTGTATTGTACGGCAAGTTGAAATAACGTACAAATATGCTAAGCTCTACGTTGTTTATGATTGGCTAAATATCGGAAGCAAACTTTCATGCAATCGTAAGGAAAATTTCTATGAGGTATAATGTTCTTTTAAAATATATGCCTAGCAACGGAGACTGATTAAGTTTATATCGGGAGATTCAAGAAGAGTAGCTAACTTTTTGACCTGTTTCTAAGAAGACTATTTCATTTATTTTGAGTATATATAAATCAACTATTTTATTTCTATTATTGACATGTTTCCATCGCCCTAACCTCCCATTCGACCAATGAACTGTTGTCATATCAGTTGTTATTCAGGAGCTATGATTAATTTATCATGTACCTGTACCCTCAGTCCTTAGTCATTATTGTTCCTCTTTTTCATAAATGTTATTTCCCCTATTGGTGTGTTGTATGGTCTGATTTTGTGTAATGGAGAAATATGTAAGCCGATAGGCGAGTACACTGATAATCAGTTGTCACGTTTTCCACAAATTGAATACTGAAGCCTCTTTACACTGAAGTATACTGATATGACTTTGTATCTACCATACCTGAACGAATGATACTGATTCCTCCGACGCAATTATCGATTGTTTTAATGCTAGCTTGCGGATGTAGAATTCTTCCAAGTCTAAGCCTTCAACTGGAAGGGAAAATAAGGACAGAAGCTCACTCTCTATATTGTTTTGATTTAAAGTCCCATGATTAAATAGATCGAATTATAATCGTGTGTGGAAAAGACTACTACATATACGACCCTAATCTTGAAAACTAGTTTAAAATTAATTAGCCAGAACTTAAAAGTCAAAAATTCTATTAAAATACTTAATACGTTAAGCGGAACCTAACAATTAGGTAAATATATTGATACATATAAATCCTGATTCCTCCTCCTAATGGATAACTTTCAAGATTTGGCTCTCTTGGATATTCATCTCTTCTTAAAATTCTACAGTAAAATTTTATTTTAAGGACAAAATTTGCAGAGTTCCCAATCGTCCACTGCAAATAGTTATTATAACCAAATGAAGATGGATTTGAGAAATCAAAATAAATCAACTAGCCAATCTACAACACATGTCTTTCCTGGCTATTAATGAATCAGAAGTTATTAATAATGATTGAATATTTCATTGATGAAATATGAAACGATTACAAGGACTATGGTGAGGAAGAGGTGGATTCCACATTTCTAAAGAATTTTTCGAAGTTTTCTGAATGTATTACTGCTTAAAAAAGTGAAAATGGATAGTGATATATCTTTTTTTCCATTATAATGAATTTGTAGCATCAGAGTTCTCGAATATCTATGACTACTCAGATGAATTTTAACGCATCTTATCTTGTTGCTCAATGAAATTTAGTGTTAGGATTAAGGGGTCAAGTTGAATGTTTGGCATTATGGTTATAGTTAGGTTTTATATTAGGGTCAAGCTTTCGGATAAGCTTAATTTAAACTTTGTATATGATTTACTTACTGACAATCTAACAATACTGTCATCGAAAATTATTTTCGTATCATAAGTTTAGTGTTTCTGAGTTCTTACTCAAATGTCTTTTCAATCGATGATTTCTACATAAGATTTCCTGTCTCGGTACCAACTCACTAATCAACTCGTTAAATCCCATTTCTAAATTATACTAACGTTCTACTGATATGAATACACCATATGAATATACAAATTAGGTATCTTTATAGATTTACTTTAGTTTTAATCCTATTTACTAAACTTTATTTTACATTCAAGTGTGAATTACTCAAAAGAACTATATCTAATTCTGAAGAACGAATTAAACGTTTACAAATAGAAAATGAAGAAATTCGTTGTGAATTAACAGATTCACGAAATTTATGTAATTCATTAGAACAACATGGAAATTCATTACAACATCAATATACTTTAAGTAATTTTGAAGTGAATCAACTTAAAGCGAAGTTACTTGAAACAGAACGTCAATTAATTGATCTACGTAAACAGGTATATTTTATAATCTAGTGCTATAGATTCCTTTTTTTATCATCTAAAATGGATAGTCGTTTTTAAATACTTCTGATACGAAGTGAACCTAACTATCTGGTTTAAATTTCATACGTTGTCTAGCAATCATTTATGTTCTAAAAGAATTCCAATGATATTCACTTAGTGTAAGTTATTATTCGGTATAAGTAAGTGGGTCATTTTGCTATGTAAAGTAATTTATATATTGGATGATCAGTTATTTTGTAGCTTAATGTTTGTTTCACTAGTGGAAAGTAAAATCTATATCAAAATATCCGATTTATTGGTAGATATTACTTGGTTACAACTAGTTCCAGCAATTAATCATGTATTACGCAATCCATCATAATAGCTGCGACCTGAATAATTTAGTGGTAGCGGCAAAACTGGTTGATTCTGGATCGAGACTGATAAGGTTCATCAAATCTCTCATGATTAAAGGGAAGCCTTGTTGACTAGAGCTGAATAACACGTAACCTACGTCAGGTATGGTTCCCTTCTAAATTCCTCTAACTAACCTTAAGTCAACAATACACAGCATGAGTCACTTGGTCCACAGGGCTGTTACATTGTAACTTAATCGATAGAATTTGGTTTTGTCAATGCAACACAGGATGCATCACAAGTGACTTTAACTGGACGATTATCGACAATTGGTGAGCATCGATACACACACATTCTTTATGATATTCTATCTTGTAAACGATAATAGTCAATGTTGAATAATGTTATTCTCATGATACATTTTCATTCATTTTCACTATTGATATAAAGTAAATAACATTATTCAGTTAAACTAAGTTTATGAATATTGACAGTATTACTCCCAAAGCGTTTATTTATGGAAAAAACGCTAATTTCTTTCTAATAAATTATGCATAACAGAAGTAGGTAGATACTATTTTCCCTTCCTGTTACAATGTTTAAATGCCTGAAAATAGCATGATAAATCCTGACGTATATGCTTGACTACAGTTATTACAACCAGTGTTATATTTTTCTGTATAGCGTTTATCATGAGGAGTTGTGGCTGATTTAATAGGTGTTTGTGAAAAGAAATATATATGCTTTCTGGAGATACCTCTACCTGGACAATAGTCAATTTGTCCTTTAAGTAAAGTAACTGTTGCGACCTAAGTGTTTTGGGCTGAATGCTAATTGATCAATTCCCAGTTAGTCTATATAGACGAACTTTAGTGCGTGATCGAAATATGTACGACGGTAAGTATGTCTAGATATTCTCGGCCAATAAGCAGTCTGTTCTGACTTTTAGTCTTAAGCTGATAAATGTGACAGACATCAATTGTGGAGTTGTTATTAGATTTTGATGTAGGTAACTCACTAATTTATTTTAAATTGATGAAAGTTTACTAAATCAGGCTTACAAAAGAAATCAAATCAATAGTTTTTTCACTTGGTTTCTTTAAATAATTATACTTTTTAGAATTTGATATCTTCAACGGTATACTGTTAAGCATAGTAATGTAAACATTAATTAGGAGCTCTATAATTTTCACACTTAATTAATCTAAGAAATCAAATTGACGTTAATAAACTTTTTTTTTAATATTCATTGAATTCTAAAAAATTTACTTCAAAGTCTATGCCTACGTCTTTTACGCATAACTGAAGTCGTTGTCATTTACTTCCACAAACTTGACGTATGTTCTTTACTTTAACTATAATATGAGCTAAGACTATGGTGATTCATAAAAGAACTGTTGTTCTCACTGTTTGGTTAAGTTATATTTACTATTTTTCTTTAAAAAATTTCTGTTGCCATGCATTTACACAATGATAACATTTTTCTTATCTCTAAGCAATGGTCACAATTAGTTTATGTAATATAACACGTTAATTCATTCATTTACGAATTGATACATCTAAACTCCAAAATTACCCTATCCAAATCATTTGTAATTCGTTTTACAAACACTCTAGAGATTCACAGAGCTTAAGAAAATCAAGATCTTCAGAGTGGAATCAATTCATTAATCTATATCATAGCATTTTATTATCAACCATAGACGGCCTTGCATTTCGAGGAATAATATATTTGAAGTTAACTTATGCTTTGCTTTATTTTAATTATAATGGCTTTGTGTAAATAGATATTGAGTTTAGTTGTTTGTATTCATCACACATTGATATTGGTTGGGTACCATTGAAGATCCGAGAGCACTGAACGGCTGTTTAGTCTTAATGTCCAACCTAGATTTTGCCAAGGAATCGAACCTAGGGCCTTTATGTGTCACAACAAACGCTTAGCCCTCTGTATCATCTACAGCACAGCTATTGTTAATACCTACCTCCCTAAAATCACGTCAATTTACTTAAAACAGTTAGCTTACTAGTGACTAACTTCAAAATGTTCCTAAAGTTTCAGGTGAGGTTAAGACATGTTGGGAGCGAGTCAGTTGTCACCGGCGATGATGAATGAAATGTGCGCCATATCATAAACTGGTAAAAATGTGAAATCTACCAGCAAATGTCGATTGGTCTAGCGTTGCAGATGGTTTAACATTCGTCATGAAACCTTAATGCCCTTAGTTAGACTCCCTAGATGGATGGGGATGATCGAGAATGATCAATGCATCATTCTGTAACGAATGCAAACAACGTTTTTTAGTTATTATGGTTAATGTGAGTATATGTAATGAACACCAATTTGCAGGTGGGGGTGGGGTGTTCAAGTCATTAAAATGATAAGGGTATATTATTCGAAAGGACGAATATTGTTGATTACTTTAATGAAATGTTAGATTCAAAGTTGTTAGAAACTGCGGAGGATAGGGCGTTGCTTAGATACTTCATCATAGGTGATGGAATATTAATTATGTAATTACTACTGTTAAAAATAATTTCGTTATTACATAATAATTAGTGACAAAAGTTAGAGTTCCCATAGATGGTGACAGGGATATATTATCGTTAGCGTTATCGAAGTTTCATAGGATTAAGCGTATTTCAAAGGCATGGTACGAAGGAAATCAATAAACAATGTAGCACGTGTGGAGTCTATTCGTATTTAACACATGATCTCCAACAACTAGAGAAAAGAAAACAATGATAAAACACAGAACAACAACAAAAGTATTCTAAAAGTAATAGAGCAAGTTGGCATTGTAAGATCTTACTAGGGGATCGCATGGGACGATTTGCAATATAAGGGAATAATTGAATCATGAGAGGGAAATGTTAGCATAAAACTAAGTTAAGTCGGTGTAATGATTAATAGAAATGTCTACACACTTTTAGAGTTCTTACTATTTCGCCTGTAAAATAGAAGATAATCATTTGTGTGAACACTTCCAAGGCATTAACGTAGGAGAAGAAATTACCAATATATTGCACAAATAGAGAAAGAGAAGTTATTTCGCAAATAGTGTGTGGTAAGCTGTTTTAGATTCTTGACAATCTGGTCGTAAAGCTAGTCATATAGGCGGTGGATGTAGAATGAAACATTCTGGCTTTTGAAACCGATTTAGGGAGGCTATAACAAAAAGATGTTCAATATGAATTCCACTGGAGGATTTAAAAGCTAGTTTAATCAGTATCTTGCAAAATAAACTTTAACTTGATTTAAGCTATGTCTTTTATAAATGACTTTGTCCTAACTTAGTTTGTTCTAGTTTTGTAATCTGAGCTACAATCACTCCCCAAAATATAAAGTGTGTAGCGATATGAAGCAGATCCTAATCTAAGTTGGTTTTTAGTGTAAACATTACTTGGAGAGTAAATGCAGTATTCCAGTAGTAGTTGTACACATACTTTTTAATGTAGGATACGTAAATCATTTTAGTGAAAGTTACACAATATGTAACCTAGAAGTCAGTGTGACTTAAATATCTATTCTGAGAATGATAAATTATGAGAATAGTTAAGTCTTATGTCAACTACTAAATTTTTGGAACTGAACATAATATCATGATAGGTGGAACAGAATACATGGTATGTTAGTAAGCTTACTTGAAGTTGACGTTTATTTATATGCTGCAAAAAATAGTAAGGTAAGATTATAGTTAAAAAAATGAAAATAAAAAGAGTAACATGATTATTAAAAATGTATATAAGGGTTTACATCATCACCCTATGGAACTTCGAATGAAAGTAATGCAAGATAGAATAGTTCACTTTCAATAAAATTATTATCATGCCATTCTTGTGTGCGCCTAAAAGAGTTTAGGATAATTGGATAAAGATCAGCCCGCCCCCCCCCCACTTCAAAGTAGTATTAAGAATGTTAACTGTCTGTCAGTTACTTTGAATGCATCATAAATAGAAGTCTGTTAATTCTCAACAGTGTAATCTAATACACCAACACTTGATTAGTATTATATTCGAATATTATTAAGAATGTACTTACTTATCTCAGTGTAGAGTCTTGATAAAAAGTTGGTTAAAAGAGAAGACTTCTGTTATTTTTTCATTATTTATCTTAATGCTTAAAGAATGTTATATAAAACTTAAATTTTACACAAACACTTTAAAAACTTCTTTTATTTCTTTTGGACTTTATTCATACTTCATATTAGGTTGATCATGAACGTGAGGCTATACGAAATTTTGAGTTAATTTTAGTTTCAAGTCGTGAAGCAGAAAATACAGCACAAATTGAATTAAAAGTAAATAATTTTATTTTAATATTTATTTTAATTGTTTTATTAGAAAGAAAAGAAAAATATTCTGTTTAACAAGTGACCATACTGTAACCGAGTGATATTTACTCACAAATATGAGAGATTGTTGATAATGCACCTTCTTTCCTCCCACCCACCACCACTTGAATGAACGGTTATCATAAGGCAGAATAACTTGTCAATGGATATGAGTTGTTTTATGTAATAAAATAACACATTGACATACGAAAGATTTTACACAAAATAAACATTGTAGAAATTTATTCAGAATCTTTAATAATTCCTAGATATTAATCTCTTAGACCGTTCATCAACCTGCAACATTGTGACATGAATATTGGTTGGCGTTTTGATCGCCCTCCTATTTCTCACTTATATACCATAAGTAGTGAGTTCAATAACCAAATTCATTACACAATAAATGCACCAAATAATTTTCAACATTCTTAAAACTTTGATCAGAATATCAAAAATCAAGATAAGTGGTTACAATTAACTTTATTAACACCCTGTTCAAGCTTGTAGATCACCTATTTTTAAAGTATTTCTTCTGCTTTACATATGCTAGTTTAATATTTGTTTAACTTGACAAAATATACGTGGTAACTTGATGTACCAATACGTTATAATAAAATATTTACAACTTATGGTAAATGTAATTGCTGAGAACTTTTAGAACCTCTACTGTGGTCCGTACATTTTACTTTTCATCCAACCTTTGAAGAAACAGGAATCGATTACTGCATAATTCATATGTCATATATATTTTACTATAGAAAGAAATATCATTAGATAAAGTCACTTGTGGATGAGCATAAGTGGCAGCTATTCACTACTTATAACGGTTATTATACAAATATGTCTTAAGATTCACATTTCAGATGCACATAAAATAGGAATTCGTTTCAGCATTACATATTTCGTGTTACCAAAAATATGGAGCTAGAGTTCTGTATGGAAACGAGTAAACGCAATACTTGAAATACTCGCTCTCCATTGACAAATGGACCAATCATAACTTCAATTCAATAACCAACGTAAACGATGTGAAGACAGCATTTATGAATGAATCGTTTATCAGGAAAAATGAATTAAATGAGAGAGGATATAAGTATTTTACATGGTAAATAAATAAGTTATAATTAGGGAGGTGGGTGTGTAGAGATAGTTAACTGTCGATTTTGATATAACGAATTGGTCTGAATCAGACAACCATTGACCATCTGGAAGCACTGGACATCCGTTTCGTCCTAGTATGGGACCCCTCAACAGCGCGCGTCCACGACCCTATCGAAGATCGAACCCAGGACCCCCTGGCTCCGCAGCGGACGCCTTACCATTGGACCACTGAGTCGGATCTTAGCGGTTGACATTTCCAATTCAATCAATTCGTGATACGTTTTCGCGACCTCATCCATGCCATCGGTGAGTTACTGCCTCACACCCGACACGGTTAAACCTCACCGGTCACGTCTTCACACTAGAACTCCAGGAATTGCCTCAAGAAGCTAGTCACTAGTGAACTGATATTATTTAAAATTAGAGGGGTTTGTAGAGATAGTTAACTGTCAATTTTGGTATGGAGGAGGTCACGTAATATATCGCGAAGTGACTGAATTGGAAATATCAACCATTAGGAGTCGGTTCAGTGGTCCAATGGTAAGGCGTTCGTCGCGGAGCCAGAGGGTCCTAGATTCGATCACCGATGAGGTCGTGGACGCGCACTGCTGAGGAGTCCCACACTAGTACGAAACGGTTGTCCATTGCTTCCAGATGATCAATGGTTGTCTGATTCAGATCAGTTCGTGATATCAAGATTGATAAATAAATCATAGTTGTGTAGTGATATTCTTGTTGTTAAGCCACAGAAATGACAACAAAGAACTATAATTATGTGACCGAAAATTTGTTAGATCATTTTTCAATGAATTTAAAGTGCTTCACCCATCACTAACGAAAATCTTTGCTAGGATTAATCCACAGATTGGCGCATATTACAGTGGCCCCATCTATAAACCACGAAAATTTATGTGGTTAAAACAATTAATCTTGTTTTACTGGGAAAGACATAATATAATGAACTTTATTTCATTCACGATGCAAAAATTTATTCCCAAATAACAATATAACTATTCATAAATACTATTTTCTTCATTAGTCAAGTTACAGCTCTAATTATAACTTTAAATCCTAACTCGACAACAAACTCATAACCTTAAGTACTAATTATGTAACTACATTATGCCCAACACTAAGTCCTAGTTTTACGTTGAACTTCCGAATCCTGTTGCTAGTATTGAGAAAAAAGAGCAATTGGGCAAGCATTCACCTACCCCGTGGAAACAGAGCATGTCACCAAATATAACATATATCACTTCCAGTCATCAATTTGCACACCCTTCGCGTTCTCTGGACCGTGTCGTTTATCAGCAGTCTTCTCTTGGTTGTTCTCGATTCTCATCTGTATTTTAACCATGCTTTACTCCTTGCCACCTCGAAACTCGCCTCGTATGCTGTTTACTGTTTCTTCCCAATTTCATTTGACTCTCTGCTACCTACTACTTATTAATGACCTTATAAGTAGTATCCACTACAATATTAGTACATACCACAAACGTTGTTTCTAGTAAAAAGTCCCAATCATATTCTTGAACTTAGGTTTAGCAGTGCTGTTAGACTGGGTAAACTGTAATTTAAAGTAGATCAAAACACCAAAAGTCGTTAACTGTTGGCTAAGATTTTGGTAAAAGCTGCGTTTGCTAAATATTTTACCCAATGTTTTGCATTCTAATTTTTCCAAATTTATTTAATAGCGCACCAGCCTTACAACTTACAGGTTTAGGCTCTAATTTTTACTACAAAACTCATTTATTGGGCTAAAACTTGGTCAAAATTTATACTTCTAACAATAAAAGCCTAATCTTATCTAAAATTTCTGATCCTAGCTTTGATGTATTGTCTATGGTACATATTTTCAGTTCAATTTTTTCGTAACCTTATCTCCGATAACGTATCTCTCATCGGTTAGTTGGGAAGTTATGTTCGGTTGCTTAAGTCCCGGATTTTCTTGTCCCTATAGTGTACTTTAGCCACATATGATATTCATTAAAGTGACTATTATCATTGCTGTTCACCCTACATAAAATTGTATACCTAAAGAATACAGAGTTCCAATAAACCACAAGCTATACTTCTGACAAGTTCTTAGACAAGACAGAGTCGGCATAAAGCTAGTTACCACATTTATAGTTAATTAACACCAGGTTTGTTACGTTATTAATTAGAAGCATATAACAAAGAAAAAAAAACTACAAAATATCTATTTGACAAATACATATTAAAAAATGTACAAACGTATTCATCATTGGACACTTATTCTAAGTTTATATCATACTTCACTCTCTTTGTCTCTGTATTCAATAAATTGTTCGAAGTATCTCGTTATTATCTAGGCTACTCATAATAATGCGATTGTGATCTTCAGTTGGATTCAATTATAAGTCAGACTAGTTGGGCTGGCCACTATAAAAACAAGAAGACTAATAAATGACTAGGGACGTTTAATTGAGGGAAATGAACCACATTTGCAAATTCGCAAATTTGTATGTAGTCTTGGAGTTTCATAGGTTTTCAGAGGACTGTTTAGTACGCTTGTTTACCTTAATTCGCATCGTGAATTATTGTTCGTGCATTCAATATACCTTTCATGATAACAGAATCTAAACGAATACTAGTAAAATTAATGATATTAATACTAATAATAGTTACAATATATTCTGAAATTCCTCACAGTATCCACGCCAATTTACAGGCATTGTCACGGAAGGAAAAAGTAATATCAATGTAAATAGCGCACATTGTACTAGGTGTAGAAAAGTCGTTAACAGTGTGAGACATAAAGTTGGACAAAGTTGGGCAAATCAGTTCGGATACAAATCGCATTTTTATATGTACCATGCAGTTAAGTGGGAATGATATATATATACTATAGATAGTCAACAGAAAAGTAGATAGACTATCCTGTGGTCTGTTTGTGTCCATTTGTTTAGAGGAGTTTTATTCATTTCAGTTACTTGCAGGTATATATTCGATGATTCTGATTTATGATTCGTGTTTAAGTAGCCTTTGTATCTATTTTAGTGTATCACTGAAAAAGGGGGAAGAGAGAAGGAGGCATAAATCAAGACATAATATATATCCATACAAGTTCAATACAGGAGTTCATCTGATCCAGCACTAACTTTATATTAGTTTGAGATATCGCGACATACAAATGTTAGAAGTGCAATTATTAGTATAGGTTTACGGCCGTCAAAATAATGATTATTACTTGTAGATATCACTATAGCTCAGACAATAAGAATTATACATTATTACGTTATGTGACTATGAAACGCATACCTAATTTACGTAACAAGTAAGCCTGTTTTTCCCGTGATATCCTTTGAGCTAGCCGAATCAGCAGGCAGCTATATAGATCATTCTAATAAATACTCTAAAATTGTTTGCTACGCATAATTTAGTCGGCAGATTATTCTTAATTTGTTCACACCGAGATGAATAACAGTTCTCATCAACTTTCATTCTATATTTTTTAATGAGAACTTATGAAACTTTGTTTCTTAAGTTATAAACTGAAGTAGCAATAAGGGAGCAATTGTAGTCAAGGTGTAGTTCGAACTACGCAGCATTTAAGTTTATTCCAAATTTCCTTATCCAGAATTGTCCAATTATACCTGGACCATAAATATATGGTCCTGTGGAATTGTTTTCAGGTTTATTTCTTTACGTCTTATTGCAAACCATCTGACGATCTGAGATAAGTAGTCGTAGACAAAGAGAGAAAATTCATCATGCCGTTCACTTGGGATAGATCATATAGACAGTGTATTTTATTTCGCTTAAAGATGCTATGATAATGTGACTACGGCTACGTGTTTTATGCCAATATGAGACTAGCAGCATGTAGAAAGTATAATAGCAAAATATAAGAAAACCGTACTCTTTAAGTTGTCTATTTAAATGGCTTTGGATGAAATGTACTCAACATTGGCCTTTCTGATTTTCCTTGATCTAATTTTCCAATCGCATAATTTTAAAATAGACTATATTATTTCATCTAAATATTAATAGTAATTAAAAACAGTAATCAGTAGTATATACACATTCAATTCATACAATGTTCTATATGTACAGCTATTTTGGAAATTGAAATTATTTGCAATGTTTTTTTCTTTGCCTATTATTTACATGCAAAATTTAATGATTTCTAATCTTAAAACATGAATGTTTAAGTTGGATTGTGACTGGTGAACATCAACACTGGGATTCAGGTACACCCAGCCGACGAATCCTAAATAAAACATAACGCGCGTCCTGGATTCCACTTGCCAGTTACAATCCAATTTTAATAATACTTGTAATTTATTGCTATATCGAGGCGATCCGCTCAGGATGCACATATAGCAACATAGACTGACCAGCTTCAGTTCATAACAAATCAATGGTAAGATACAAGTTCATCCTTATGAAAACATCAATGTTTGCATTTTATCGAATTAAGTAGTATATACATATTAGTATAATTTCAACCAATAAAAATTGAAATTTGTGTTTTACGACTTAGTGTAAGCCACTTTTCCACAGAATAAATTTACAGAAGGAACAAATCGATATTAGAATACTTAGTACATCCCAGTTATAAATTTGAAAGTGTTGAACAAATGAAACAGAAGAAAGATCCTACTCAATTCTACACATAACTGTATGCATAGATTATATTATATTGGTTGTGATGGTTTCTAGTTTCCTGAGTCTTCTCGGGAAATTATGACTTGTGCCAAAAAACATAAAACCAACGCAAAACGACCTTTTAGTAACCCTGTAGTGCTCGAAAAGTTACAAATCAAGTTAGCAAAAGCAGTGTACATGGCATTTACAATAACCATAAAATCGACATTAGTAACATTCAAATCATCCAGAAAGGTTTTGTATAAGTATAAAGAAAGGCGAATCACTTGAGCATTTCGTATTTTAATAAGTCCTAAACTGCTGTTAATAGCAAGGAAGGGTTTACTATTTATCCTACATGGATTATCTATCCAAATAGGCATTATTAAATAACTTTGAATTTCTTATACGATTAATACGCATACAAATTACCGCCATTCTCTGCAGTTCACACCATATTTTCCATACACACTAACAGTTACCATACATGAAAACATGCCAACTTATCTCACTGTGAAACTCCTTGATCCTGAGATAATGACAACATTTCAACACATTCACACTTGAAATTTGATTATGCTTGATTTGTTCGATTGCATTACTCACGTTAATTTAATTCAGTTATTCATTTTTTCTTTAAAGAAACCACTTACACAAATTCACAGAATGTCAACAATTATCAATTTCCATTCATTGGTACACTACAAATATATTCTACTTAATTCTATAAACTATTTACCCAGTACTTAATTTACTTGAATCTACCAAGTGTAACCATAGTAATGAATATTTACATTTTATTTTGTTAGGAATGTCGTGCTGAGATCTGTTCATTACGTGAACGTTTAACTACAACAGAAGTTAAACTTTTACAATCGGAGTCTGAAGCAAAAACATTGCAAAAACAATTATTATTAGTAAATCAAAAACAATCACAAGATCATTATTCTACTTCAATTATTGTTCATACACCAACGAGATATTCACCAATCAGATCTAATAGTCATGCATATTCACCATCCAATAGGTATGATGAAAATTGTTCAGAAAATGATTTAATTCATAATCTAAGCCTAAATATTGAGGAATTACCAAGTCCTGCATTATCTATTGACTTACTAACGGATAATTCAGTAAAAAAGGCAATATCTTCACCAGTTTCTTATTTGGAGTAAGTTAATATTGATTTATGTATTCAAGCATAATTTACATTTCTACAGCACCATTGAATAGATATCCTTATCATCGCCTAATCAATAAAGGCTTTTAGAGTATAAATAGTTCCTGTTAATCTCCTTAAAAAGAGATATGTTACTACATTACTCAATTAATGGTAACTTCTAATGCGCCTTATCCTCCTTTTGATTTTATCTCACTCCTTTATGCTTTCTATTAATAATCATTAATTCATACTTAAGTTTGACGTCATATATTGACATCAGTTTGATAATCGCTGGAAATCAGAAGACACTGGATAGCTGTTTCTTCGTAGTTATAGATTTTCATCTCACTTAATTATTGAACTCAAGACCCTTAACAATTAGACCACATAGCCAATCATAATTACATACAATATCAGCTTATTAGTGAATAACTTCAGATAGCAATTCCTTCTGCACAGCATTAGTTATAACAATAATAATTGCAAAATAATTCCATATGGTCAAGAAATTCAAAGCGTATACTATGAAATTGTATGATTTCGTTATTAATAACTTTAGATGAATTACATAGGTATTTGGAGATTGTTATTTGTATTTGTTACAGATTGATCTCGGTTGTGTGCCAGTTAAAACCACGTATCATTGAATGGATAATTCGTTTTAGTATCTAACTACATAGCATTTTGTAAACAGGAACTTCAGTTCTCATGGCTAATATTTAACTATTAATACTTATAAGCCTAGCTTTTTATGGGAAATCCTTTCTCTAAAAATTCACTTCAACCTAACTACAATAATCAGCCTATTCGTTAGCTACTTAAAGATACTTTCTAATTTCTTGTGACAAATCTGTCACTGATAGAGTTCAAATATATCAGGATTGGTAGAGTGTCCACCTGTGACAATGGATGATCGTCGCAATACATCATAATTTGATTGAAGTAGGGATTCCGTTAATAAATCCTTTCAATCCCAGTGGTGACAATGGTTCAATGCTCACATTGAAGATTTGAAAAACATGAATTCAATCTATGATTTGATTAATGTTGTGCGATTGCAATTAATTTGTGATAAATACAAGCAATACATTAAAACAGATCTTCACTATTCTTAAACTTCGTTTATTTGTCCTAACTTAACTTATTTCATTTCGTATCTATTGTTTAGATTATCGACACTATTGTGGTTGTAGTTGCAGTTTCCTGTGAACACTTCTTTATTGTGTTCTGTATTGTGATTTCTTATTTATATACTATCGTAGACAGCTCTTTCTTTTTGTTAGTGTTTGGTGCCTCTAAAACACCTCGACATTTTGTGAATTTGGAAATTCTAATTTAAATTCGTACATATGATAACTATCCTACATAGATCTTGTTCACTTACTTACACCCGTTACTTCGCTCACCAGTATTTTCGATTGAACTCTGTCCTGAGCAATCGCTTCCAGCTGTTTCCAGTCTGACTTAGAGGTAGGTTGACAGTCTCATATATTCTTCAACTGTAGAAATGCTATCCTGGCTTTTGCCAATGTTTGCCTTTAAATCTGCATCGGTTCATTCTTGTTCATCGATGATGCTTCCCAGGTACGTGAAAGTATTCACTTCTTCCAGAGTTTCTCTATCAAGTTCAGTTGGGTTAGTGCTCCCTGTGTTGTATTTGAAGACCTTACTCTTTCTCTTATGTATGTTCAGGCCTACTGTTGCTGAGGTTGCTGCTACACTGGTTGTCTTAACTTGCATTTGTTGGTATGTATGGGCTAGAAGAACTAGATCATCCACCAAGTGCAGATCATCTAGTCGCATCCTACTTGTCTATTGAATTTCGTGCATCCTCTCAGATGTGGAGGTCTTCATGATCCAGTCAACCACAAGGAGGAAGAGAAAAGGCGAGAGTAGACAGCCTTGTCTGACTCCAATCCTTACTGGAAAGGCATTCGTCAGCTGTCTTCCATGTGCAATTTTGCACTGTGTTCCGTCGTAAGAGTTCCAGATGATGTTGACGAGTTTCTCTGGTACGCCGTAGTGTCGAATAAGTTTCCATAGTGTTCTTCTATCTACACTGTCAAACGCCTTCTCATAGTCAATGAACTAGTTGATGTACGGTAACGAGTTCCACTTACTAGATTGTCTAACGATGATCCGTATTGTTGCGATTTGGATCCTTACTGAAACCAGCCTGGTGATCTAGAAGTTGAGCATCCACTGAATCTTTCATTCTGTTCAACAACACTCTGTTGAAAACTTTCTCTGGTAGTGTGATCCCTCTGTAGTTCTCACATTTGCTCAAATCTCCTTTCTTTGGTATCTTGATAAAATGTCCTTCTTTTCAGTCTGCCAGCAGTTGTTCTTCTTTCCACATCCTTCTGAATAAAACGTGGAGTATCTTTACTGTTACACCTATATCTGACTTGAGTGCCTCTGCTGCTTTCCCACTTTTGATTTGTCTGGTGGCCATCTTGACTTACATCGTTGGTGGGGTGACATCTATCGGACAATCTGTAGGTGCTGTTTAGATGTCTAGTGGGTTCAGTGGAGCTCCCTTATTCAAAAGTTCCTCAAAGTGTTCTACCCATCTATTCCTTTGTTCTTGAATCTCAGTGAGTGTCTTGCCTTCTTTGTTCTTGACTGGTCGCTCTGGTTTACCATATTTGCCTGCTAGTTTCTTTGTTGTGTTAAACAGCTGTTTCATATTTTGTTTCTCTTTCAGCTTCCTCCGCCGTCTCTTCAAGGCCTTCGATATATTTCCGTTTGTCGGCTCTAATGCTCTTCTTTACCTTCTTATTTGCTTCTGAGTATTCAGTTTGCGCCTTGATTTTCTCTGCTCTTGTTTGGCTGTTGTTGATTTCTATCTTCTTGTTCCTCCTTTGTTGAATTTCGCTCAATGTCTCAGTGGAGATCCATTTCTTATAAAGGTGATTCTTGCGGCCCAGAACCTCCTGACACGTTGACGTTAGTGCTTCTTTGATTCCTTTTCAGTTGTCCTCCATAGTGGCTTCTTTTTCTTTCGGTAGATCTTGTAAGGCTTGGAACCTGTTGTTGAGAGCTATTTTGAATTCCTTGAGTTTGTCAGTGTGTCGGAGAAAAGCTGTATTGAACCGTTGTACTGCTGCCACTCCAGTTGTCCACTGTTTCGTTAGCTCTAGTTTCATTTTAGCAACCACCAAGTGGTGGTCTGAAGCTATGTCAGCTCCTCTCCTGGTTCTTACATCTTCCATTGATCTTCTAAATTTTTTATTGATACATATATGATCGATTTGATTCTCTGTAGTATGATCCGGTGAGACCCATGTAGCCTTGTGTATGCGTTTGTGGAGGAATATTTCACTACCTATAACCAGTTTGTTGAAAGCAAATAGATTTGTAAATCTTTCACCATTCTCATTTCTTACTCCCAGTCCCTGTCGTCCCATGATGTCTTCATATCCGGTGTTGTCCATTCCGACTTTGGCGTTTAGGTCCCCCATCAGGATTGTCAGATCCTTTCCTCGACACTTTGCTATAATTGATTGCAGTCTATCGTAAAACTGATCTTTGTCTTTGTCGTTGCCGTCGTTGGTTGGTGCATAGCATTGGATAATATTCATTGTAATCCCTTTCTTCATTGTTTTGAAAGATGCTTTGATGATCCTGGGTCCATGTGGTTCCCATCCCACAAGTGCATTACGAGCTTTTTTTGGACAGCATCAGAGCAACTCCTTGGGTTTGAGGAGTATTTTCCTCTTCGTGGCCGGAGTATAGTAGCGTCTCTCCTGAAGCCAATGTTTTCTGTCCAGCTTGAGTCCAATGGGTTTCGCTGATTCCGAGCACTGTCAAGATGTATCTCTTCATTACTACAGCTATTTGATTTGTCTTCCCGCTCTCCCACATTGTCCGAACATTCCATGTACCTATAAGAATATTTGCTTAGGTTGTTAGAAGGGGGGGCATCGGCCTCATGACTTCCGAAGAATCTCGGCTTTCACCATGAAGCGTCATAATCATTCCTTCTACTCCCAGGGCAGAGTTTAAATGGTTCGGTTTGTTTAATCTGGTTAGCGTTTTTTAGCAGGCTTGTGTTTTACTGGATAGAAATGCTAGCCCCATGCCCAACCCTCCTCCCTTACCTACGCTTGGGACAAGCAGTAACCTTAGAAGAGCTACATGCGGAGTTCATATAGAACTAGATATGTTGTTAAATAACCCATGTTTTGATATTGAACTTATGCATTTCTTAACTGTTTGGACTAGTTAGTTGCAAGGAACTTATCAAGCTTGTCCACTGAACAGCCTATTACCATTCATTACTAATTTCTATTCTGGTTATAGTCATAAATATCAATGATTAAAGCATATTACATTACTTGAAACTTTACGAAATAATCAATAAATGGTTATTTCCTTGAAGTAGTTCACACCAGTTTACTAATTGAAATAATTGAATCAGTAGGTTTTAATTCAATTTATCATTAATCGAAGAGAAACATTTGATTTCAGGTAGTTATTAATTTAGTATTTAAGAATATCTTCACCTGAACTCGTTTCTATTCAAACTATACTCTCTTCTGTTATTTAATGTATCCATAATTTTTAAGTTTCTCGTGAATAAAATGGATTCTGAAGTTTTTCTTTCAGTATTTTAAAATCTCAATGATGTAACGTTTATGATTTTCATTGTATATTTTCCAGTAAACTCCCATCATCAGAACCTGCTTATGTACAATCCAATACCATGTTATCATCTAATTCCTCAATCTTTATTCCCATACGTGGTGAAATATATGATTCTTTGCCAAATTTAAGTACAAGAAATTCTGTACATGAATTGGTTGCCTCTAAATGTAAACCAATCTCACCTTGTAATAATTTTGCTACTTTGCTTGATATGAATTTTTCTCAGGGTGATGATAGCGGAAGACCTGTTTCTGAAAATACAACATCAAATGAACCCTGACAAATGTCGTCAGGATTATAAAGTCTACTGTGTCTTTTTTTGTTCTAAAATAGCATTATAACAATCTTTTGCAATGAAAGTTGTGTCAATGTAATTTATTAATTCACGGTTAATTATTTACATCTGTGCATTATAAGTTGGCTATGACTGATGTTTTTTATTCACTGAAATGTTAACGGTACAAATTCCAAAAATAATAACTATAGTTTCATAAAATTCTGTTGCTTACTTTTTGTATGAACCTGTGATTTCAGGTAAGTTAATCAATCGATTGATGCACATTTAATCATTCATTCACCTGATTCTCACGAAGCATAGTTCGCCTACTAGAATTATTCAGTTAATTATGTCCTTGCCTCTCCTATCCAGTTCTTTCCAAGTTCTATCCGTTCTTTTAATATCTCCTGATTACCTTAGAAATGCATTCTCTGGTCTTCTTCTTTTCCTTCCATCATGATAATTTTAAATTAGTGCCTGACTTTTGATGCAGTTTGCTGATTTCTGCAGTATGTGCCCTATCTACCCTCATTATTTTTTCCTAAGTTCTTCCTAAGCAGGAAATTGGTTTGTTCTTTTTCATCGGTTGTTTCTGATGATATCTAGTCAACGGGTTCGAGGTATCTTGCATAGATAACTTGTAAATATCACTTAGTCAGTCAGTCACTACAACGTAGAACTTAGTACTTGCGTACATCAGTTCAAGTTGCCATTGCCTCATTTAGCAGACAGAGATTAAATTGTCGGACCAAATCCCAGAATAATGAAGGTAGAGACAGAGTTAGTATTAATGGGGAGGGTGAAATTTAAGAAAATATATTTAAGCAAAATAAAATTTCATGAATTCAGAAGCTTAGACTTTGGAGGAGCACAAGGAGTGGATGCACCTGCGCCATTGCCAACGATTTTGAACCATGTCACCCAAAGTCTAACCGTTTGTTACGTTCATCACGCGGATCCCAACCAGGTAGTCTGCACCTAGTAGCATGGTTCAGCCCAATTGTCAACGACTTGACAAACTGGTGCTATATTTTGGTTTGCGCACCTCTAGCTTTATTCCAGCCTACACCGAAGAGCATTGCTCGTCGACGTAGCCAGTGATCAGGCATACGTAACATATGTCCTAGCTACTTCTGCTGATAATGATTTACAACTTCATCGATAGACGTGCTGTATTTACCTAACCTAAGTATTGATTACTCGGTGGTCTCAAGAAATACTAGTAATGTTTCGAAGACACCTATGATTGAATACTAGGAGCCTACGAATATCCTCTATCCTTAATGGCCATGTTTCATATCCATAAAGTTAAATGGATCAAACTGCTTCTCAGCAAACGTGTCCTTTGGTCAGTAGACGGATGTCTCGCCTACACCAAGGTGACGCAAACTGGCGAGGGCCGATATTTCAGCAGACACCAGACCGTCAGGACAGAGGAGGCTCCCCAGTTAAGTGAAGCGGTTAACAAGTTCGACTGCTTCACTCCCTGTCATTAATTTCGGTGCCGAAGCAAGCCAATCATGAAGCAACACTGCATTCGGATGGAGAGAATCGCATTCCAAACACGCTTACTTTGATGTTTAAGGTAATCAAAAGACTTTGTATTTTATCAACAACTTGACTCAATAGGACTATATCATCTGCATATTCTAAGTCAATAAGTTTATTTCCTGGAAGAAGGTTAACACTAGAGAACTCAGACGATGAATATGTTAACTCTGAAAGCTTGTCGATGATAAAACTAAATAAGAATAGGAGAAGCGGACAACCTCTGCGAACACCACTTGAAGTAATTAATTTCGATGACAGTCTGCTATAAGCTCTGACTCGACATGTAGTGTTCGAATGTAGAGCCTGTATAAAATAAATGTACTTGATTGGCAAACTTTTCAACGACAGACATTGTCACATAACCTCATGACTGACAGAATCTAGTTTTGCCTTAAGGTCAAGGAATACAACTATTGATGGACGTCTAAAAGTGTGCCTATTGTCCAGATGCTGCCGAAGTGTGAATATTTGGTTTATACAACCACGTCCAGACCTGAAACCACCTTGACTTTCTCGAGTTTGCTTATCACAAGCTTTAGTTACACGTCGTAATATTATTGAAGCTAATATTTTAGACACTATATCCGTTAAGTTGAATTCTCGGTGATTGTGACAAGAGGACTTCTGTCCTTTTCTATAGACTGGGACGGTTAGTGTTCGAGTCCAGTTAGATGGAATTACATCCAGTTCCCAGATTCTGCCCAACATTCGGGCTAGTCTTGCTTCTATAGCTAGATCACTGCCGTTTAGTATCTCAAGGGTTCATCCATCAGGTCTTGCTGCTCTCCCATGCTTTAGATTCCCTATAACCTTCTTAACCGCTGGGGACTGGAAATCCCTCAAAAAATACAATTTCATACACTTTGTTCCCTTTATTTATTTCAAGAGAGCAAGAACAAATATTTGTGCAGAATAAGATGAATTCATTTTATTTTGTTGGTTTCTCATCAGCTGCAAACAACCTAGAATAATACTTACTTTATTAAATTAATATTTAGAACAAAGTTTAACGTACTCATGAGAGTGTTTGAACTTGTTTGAAATCAAACATGTTAGACATGTGAACATAACTAAAATGTTGAAGCAAATGCTGTAAATATATATCGAATACAGAAGAAGGTACCAGTAGGCAAAATAGAGATAAGAGTTCAAATGATTTCATAATAAGAGGTGGTTGGAAATGTATGATAATCAACTCAGTTGTTAACCTAAAATGACCTAATTAGACACAAAAGTTAAACTCAACCATCACATTTTTCGTAACATCACTACTTTTTTTAGATAGTTGAGTTGAACTTTTGTGTTTAATTAGGTCATTTTAAGTTAACAACGGAGCCGATTATCATGCATTTCCAACCACCTCTTATTATGTAATCGTTTGAACTCTGATCTCTATTTTGTCTTCTGGTACCTTCTTCTTTATTCGATATATATATTTACAGCATTTTCCTCAACATTTTAGTTATGTTCACATGTCTAACATGTTTGATTTCAACCAAGTTCAAACACTCTCATGAGTACGTTAAACTTTGCTCTAAATATTAATTCTGTAAAATATTATCCTAGGTTGTATGCAGCAGCTGATGAGAAACCAACAAAATAAAATGAATTCATCTTATTCTGCACAAATATTTGTTCTTGCTCTCTTGAAAAAATACAGTTGTTCATTAAATCAACCGAAAGGAGTTGCATAGACATTTTGTAAGCTTGATTTATAAACTTTCATCGAATTAATGTGACTCAGTCTGAGTTATGCTCACACTACATAATTGAAAATATTTCATTGTATTAATAAAGCTTTTATAATCTCAATTTGATAAATAGTTACTATATATATATGAATATTTTGTACATAACTGACACTCTCTATCTTACTGAAATAAAGATACTCATCTTCTCTCTCTACTCATCTTCTGTCTTCTAAATTTGCAACTAGAAGTGTTCAAGGCGTTTGTGTGCTAAAGTTGTTTGCGGCTAGTAAAGTTGTCAAGTTGGAGTTATAACATTGACCTCAATAAGATTTGGGGATCCTGCTGCTCTCCCTTGCTTTAGGTTGCTGTAGCCATCTCAACCTCACTAAAACTTGAGAGACCAATATTAATTTGCCATTCAGATTGCTTGGGAATGGTAGGCAACTGGCGGGGATGTGAGGCAGAAGGCTAGTTGAACTGTTCCTTAAAATGTTCTGCCTATTGGTCAAACCATCGGGATGGACAGTGAATATGGTCCAATCTTTTTCTGAGACAGTTTCACTTGCAGTCAGATTTCTGATACCCGTTTCCTTGATAAGTCTGAACAGTTGCTTACTGTTACTTATTGCCGCTGCCTTTTCCATCTTAGCTTTCCCAACCCGTCACTACTCACGATCATTGCGTAAGCTTCTAACCAGCTTATGTCCAAGTTGCCTTCGCTCTTCATCGTGTTCAGAACCGGATGGGATGTTTTGCCGAGCATCTATCAGTTCAGTAGATGCAGCTGAAATCCACTGAGTTTTCTTAGCCTTATGGCTAAGTTTACTAGTAGATATTATTTCTGTTTCAACAGCTTTTTGGATATCATCCCAAGCTGACTTGGGGTGGTCATCGCTTACAAAGTTGACTAAATGGTTTTCTAGTTGTTCCTGAAATGTATCCTAAACTTTTTCACCATTAACTTGAACTCTGAGGGAAATCCTTGCCGAGGATCTTTTAAGTCCAGTGAGACGTAGACTAATACGCGCTAGTACTAAAGCATGGTCTAAGTCTAAGCATGCATCCCAAAATGAGTGACAGTCTTCTATCGAACCTCGCCAACGGTGGCTGATGGCCATGTGATCTGTTTGAGTCCAGCGTTGAGTTGATTGTAGGGTTCACCATGTCAACTGATGTCTTTATGTCCTTATGTTAAAAGTTAGTGCTTGCGAGAAAAAGACGGTCATCTGAACATTGTTTCAATAAACGATCGCCATTATCTGTTTGTTGAGCCCTGACATTATAGGATCTACCTAGACACCTTTCGGTTTCTCTTAGTCTACCTACTTGGGCACTAAAATCACCAGTCATTATTACTAAATCAGTGCGTTTAGCTTTACGAAGGAGGTCAGAAAGCTCTACGTAAACCTCAACTTTTACTTAATCTGAGCTGCAATCAGTGGGAGCGTAGAAAAAGACAACAATGAGGCAACAAAGGGCTTCCCTATCTTTCCGAGTCCCTACCGTCCCGTTTAAACGGACAGCGCATTAGCGACTATCTATGGGAATCCAGTCAAGGAAAGCCTGTGTTAGCTTCTGAACTTAGTGCTATACCGCCATTATCAGGGCATCGGGTAGTAGAGGTGGGGTTTCCGGAAACACGAAGGGTGAACAGGGCCGGTTCGTTATTTTGGTAGGTGAGGTCAAGTGAACGATTATACTTGGATCTTGTATACGCGTTTCAGAGATGCAGGAGACATCGTTGGCACAGAAATCTACAATCATAGCCAAGGAGGCTTGTTTTCCTATTCGGCATAAGGTTCGGACGTTAAAAGCTCCGATATATAATTTAGTGCAATGTTTCAGGAGACCAGAAATAACGTTTCGTGAACCAGAACCATTAACATTATAGGCGTGAGGCGATAAAGTTATGCTAGACTGGTTAATCGGGGATAAGAGAGTTATTAAGAGTTGATGGTGGGGTTTGAACTCGAACAAAATGATCTCGTGTGCTGTTAGAGGTATGAGGGCCGTTGTCACTTCCTAGCTTCCCACACCATAGGAGGATATTACTTCTTAAGGTGCCTGAGAAGGAAACTGTTTAAGTGTTGGACATAGTGTGCTGTGAGCGCGATCGCAGGCCCGTAGTTACATCTGCTGAGGCTAATCACTCACGACCTAAATATGAAGAGTTTAAAAGACTATAACGTCAGAGATGGAAATCTGTGAAGTAGGGTGAAGTGTAGCATTTTTAGAGTCGTCAACTTTGCACTCCTCTTTACCGTTAAGAAGGTAGCATCGCTGTAAATGCTGGATTTCCGGGGAAAACACTCCTCTGCAGTCAGCATTACGACTTCGCCCTCAGTTCTTAGGCTGAGGCCTTTAGTCTTATTTCTCTCCAACAAACCTGCTTGGCATGGTAGGACCTAGAGGAACAAGCTTTTCAGTCAATATAGCTCAGTTAGATCATCACGATAGGCAGGCCTGACCACCACGTCAAGTTTGCAACTACGGTCAGGCTTGTAAGTATTTATATCCTTTTGATGAATGTTCGCGTAGTCTCCAAGTTTCAGCTTCCTACAACAGAACTATCCTCGCGTTTGTATTTAGAATTCTGACTTTAGTATTGGCTGACAGTCGTTTCGAGTTCCAGATGTTTTTTACTCGTTCGAGTGCTTCCTTTACCTTGCCTCGCTTATCCGTATCATGATATCTGCATCAGATTTCCCTTATTTATCAGTGATGTTGCTGCTCAGGTATGTTAAAGCCTCAACATCTCTCAAAGCTTCGTTAAAGTGACTTGGCTAGCTCTCTATGTATCGTGTCTATGGATCTTGCTTTTCCACTTGTGTATGTTGAGGACTAATGTTGGCTGCGGAGGCTGCCGATACACTGCCTGTCGTCACCTACACTTGATACTAATTATGGGAAATCTAGGAAGTACGGAATCGTCCGCAAAGACTAAACAGTCTGGCTGCATCTATACTGCCCACTGTATTCTGTGCTTCCACTGAGATATTTAAGTCTTTATAATCCAATCAACTATCGAGAGAAAAAGGACGACAGTAAGCAGCTGTGTCTGATATCAACCTTCATCTGGAATAAATCTATCAGCTGCTCTCTATGCACAGTAGAATAATAAGACAAATTTATTTAGTGAAAAATTCTTTTCACGAATTTATTCTTGTTGTACAATCGTTTATACACATGTATGCGTTGTAAGATCGTTTTTGATGGTTCTGTTTGAAAATCTTTCCAAGTAACATTTTTTCTATTGTAATTCGTTGTTTGGCTTTTAAAAGTAGATTTGTTACATTTAATCCGTTCGGCTATGTATTTTAATGACCTTTAGAGATAGTTTCAATTTATTTTCATTGTAATATTTGTTTCTTTTTGTGTTTATACTGGATTTCTGTTATTCTCATTGACTCCATATATTTTGTTTTACTAAACATTTGGCTTTGGTGCCTGCCACATTGGTCTGTTTCTCTTCTCGACTGTATTGCTTGGGTCGACTTGATTTGTGCATTTTCTGATTGTGGATTGAAGCACATTTCCAGAAACTAAAATATTGTGTTGTAACAAGTAACCTTTGATACTCTGTTGTTGATATTTCTATAGATCTCGACCTTACCTTATGAACAGGCAGTACTAGATCTACCCCGAAAGGATGGAATGACCTCGTTTATTTCTTGAAACTGAATTGATTCTTCCAATTTTTGAGATGCATTTTGGTTGAATAACTAGTGGTGACATTCGTTTGGGTAATAATGTTCATTTGTATAAATAATTTCGCATAGAACCGTTCCTCACCCAACCATTTTTTCTGAATTTTGACTGGGCAACGATTCGCTTATCTAAACCAGCCTTGACAGTTATTTGTCAATCTAAACTGCCTCAGTTTGGATCCTACATACGTGTCCGGTGAAAGATGAGCCAATTAGTCACTGCATACTTGTTAAGACGTTGATTTGTTTTGACGTAAAGCTCAGCTACATAGTTATAATATGAACAACTAAGTAGCGTTTAAAGAGAATGAATGACAAATATATAATTATAAGAGCGAAGTGAGTAACTGCATTATTAGAAGTAGATTTTATTTGAAAAACAAATATTTAAAAAAAATATATGTAAATTCCAACCTTTTACCTGGAGAATTAGTCAGATCGTTTTATGAGGAAATAACCAAAATTATTACAGATATATCATAAGTCAAACAAGCAAACATAGTTAAATCATGTTCTAAAGGCGAATTGCAGCCGTAGAAAGTGGTTTGCTAATCAAATAAAATTATATCTCATTTGAACGAATATTCACATACATCAGCTGTGACTGCCTATAATCAAACACTGGGATTTCAGTTAAAGCATTTTTTTAAAAGTTGTATTTTACGACATCCTTCTGTGGATTGTACAAAAGAGCTTCTTAAATAATCGTACCAGTGCTTATAATTTGCAACACAGAATAGATACAATGGCAAATTTATAGGTGATTGATGGTCAAGTCTATTCAATCGTCAAGTTCACTTATCCTACTGAATATGCACACGTCATAATTACACCGTGATTCGTATATGGATTCAGTAAACCTGCCACTATATAGAATAATAGACCTCAAATAACTCTTTAACTAGTTTTCACTACCTTTTAGGCGATGAGCCTTTCGCACTGTAGAAAAAACGTATAAACGTCAACGTGAACAGAACCAAAAACCCAAGAGTGCCTGATGAGGCTATAAATATCGATTAGCACCACAAAACATATACAACAAGCGAAGAAACCCAAACGCGGCTTACTATCACAACTAATCATACCTATCCGTGTAGCATATTTCACAATTCACTATTGTAATAGTTAAAAATCAGTTAGAGATGAATGGCACGTATCAGCGTCAAAACTATGAAGTAACTTATTCTACAAATAGATCCGTGTACACTTCACAGTAAAATGTCTTTTAATGCAAAAAAGACAGGCTGATTCTAATAGAATAGGTAAGCCGTCTATACTCTCCCCAATATTCAGAGAAAGAGATGTTCTCATATACAGAATACTAAGAATAGATATTGGTCTTATCCTATCTATCCCTTCTCTTCCAACCAGATCCAAACATCCCAGAGGACACAGAAGAAAGTTTATGAGCCAAAACAAAGCATCCCAGTGCCATATAGACTTTTTTACTACGTAATATTCTTTTGGAACCTACTACTGGAAGACTTGTTTGAATGACGATTGGAAACTAGGAGTGGACTGAAGAAGACCTATGGCTATCTGTTCTTTATAATGTTAATGTGACCATATTTCATCACTTTTACGTATACCTTTGATTTTTCTATCACTCATTTACTCTTCATTCAAATATTTATTCCAGTTTAACTAATTGTTTCAATATATTTCCTCATTTATACTGTATTTATACAACACCAGCATCACAGCCAACTGACCAACTAATAAGTAATATTGTTGCTGCCTGTTCACGAACAACCACCATGCAAATTTACCCACTATAATCACATTAGTGCTCAAATCAGTCTCCAATGCAGGAAAGTACAGAATTGCCGAGTGGCTAGAATTACCATAAGCGTGTAGCAGTAAATAATCCCCAAAATAAATAGTTACATAGGTCCTAGACATTGATACTGACCATATTTATTTTAGCGGACACTACTAGTTGAAGGCGTTTGGTCGCGCATCGCCACCAGATCACGTCACACTGCACCGTGGGAAGTATCTCTCCCTAGTTTTCCAGCCTCCACGTTGCTATCCGATTGCCGGTCTATTCACGACCAAATATAACTTCTTGTCTATCATTCATTGCTTTCTGATTTATTCTCATTCGTATAAGTGGGTTTAATCGTTAGAAGCTGCTCTGGTAATACCGCAAACGTAACTTGGTCATATACCTGGTGCACTTCATGCGCTACTACAAAATACTCCCGATATCACATTAGGGAGAACTTCATGATGAATAATTAATATTAAACACTTCTGAGCTCTTATTAAGGCGTACACTTAAAGTAAATTCAAGTATATACCTTATAAGGACACCTAAAGACCAGATGTATAGCATAGTATGTTGGATCGGAGGCACAATGTCTTTTCTTTAAGGTCAGTAACATCCTGTAATTCCCGACTGCTAAAAGTATTCTATTTAAATTTTATCAGGACCCTTACGGAGAAGCACTGCTTATTCTTAAGGATGAAGACAAAATTTCGTTCGTAACCTCCTAATACTTCTTTAATCAATTTATGCTCTAATACATACCTAGGTCCACACCTGGTGAAATTTCTGATTCACTGAAACTAGACGCAATAACCCGTTAAGCGTAAGCTAATTCTATTCTGTCCTCACTTATTTGGAACCAACCAGAAGTTCGAGATACATGATAACATAAAGTAAGTTGGTTTAAACAAGCTTGCAATAAAGACATTGGGTATTCAATGTAGTCAAGCAAACCCCGCTGACTTTAAAATTGGCGTAATTGGTGATTCCGGTACGCAGGATTCATTAATGTTGAGACGCTCTGACTACAATTCACTTGTAGAATGGTACTTTATTTGTAAAAAGTTGACTTATTTTACTGAACAACAAACGTTGAAATAATTGGTTATGGGCTACTCTGAAAAATAGAGATAAATCAACCTATATTATAAGGTCTGTTTCGTGGTTTAAGATAAGTAGAACTACAAGATGTAAACTCCATTTACGTCGCCAATAAACGCTTGGAAGTTTTTGATGGAATCAGAATTCATCAATTGTGTTTTATTCTCCCTGAATTTGAGGTCAATAACTCGCCTTGTGACTTGATCGGTACAATATGTCATGATATCCTCATTTGTCTTACATATATGAGTGTCTAGAATGTCCAATTTATCACCGTAACTACTGCAGTCAATTTTTAAATTTATCTTAATGATTAGACACAGAACAACCGAACCATCTGTAACTATTATCAAACGTTGAGAAGCACTCTTTCCCGATCTAAGAAACTAACTAGTCAATGATAAATCGTCACAGGAGCATTAGTTATTGCGCCACAATCGAGCTACTGTAGTTCAGCTAGAAATTCAATAGGAGTTTATTGCAACGGACTCTTTCTTGTGACTGAAATTAAGCATGCATAAAATAGACGTTACACTTGTGTCCTCACGTCTTTTACTGACAGTTAATCATCGTCCAGATAAGATGTAGTCTTGTTCTCCCTGTTGTATTCTGCGCTTTTTACATTACGTTTTACTACATATTAAGATACTTTGGCCCTACTTTTCCAACTCAGTATGTCCCATTACTATCTACCTAAACGTATGCTTCATTTTAAAGTTCATGCTCGCGACAATTACTTCTTCCCAGGAAACGGCTTATAAGTACCTAATCAGTAAAAATGTGTGGTAAGATGAATGCGATATTAGGCCAGACACGATAGAAAACGTTGGGGAAACAGTCTAGAATATAAGGCGTTTTGAAGCATTTGGTAGCCTACCGTTTCCTGTTGGTAGCTGACTGTTTCTCAGTCTTTCTATTTCTATTATGTTAACTGCATGTATCTCACCAGTGTGTACTCTTTCTGATAATTAACAATTTCACCCGTCGCTTACAGACATCTCTTGGATCTTTCTGTTATTAATTTTTTGACTGCATATGACTTGCATACTCCTGATCACAAGGGAATACGCTTAAAATTTCAAGTATGGGAATATTATTACAGCTGTATGAAAATAGGTTTCATTAACTAAAACTTTAAGTCTGTGCGACTCTTCAGGGTTTCACGTTTTCTCCTTAACTTTACTGTTGTTATGAAACTACATAATTCTTCGCTCAGGAGTTTTCAGATTCTATGTTAGTTGCTGCGATGTTCATGACATATGTGTATCACTAAGTCCGTGAGTTAAATGTTTATTTTGATCTTAGTATCATTTACTTGGTTTGGTTGGATGGTTAGCGTAATTGTGAGGCGAGCTGTGGAATTCTAACGACGTAAAGAAATGCATTGAGTAAGTGAATAAAAATAGGTAGAGATATGTACATTAAGCTGAGAGTTGTCAGTAATATTAATTGGCGTGTAGTGTAAGGAATGCTGGAAAAACGTGGGGAGCCTACGCTCCAAGTGGATGTTACTCCTTGGGTGCCCACTTAGTCTAACCACTCCTTAAAAGTGCTCAATAATGTTGCTGAGTTTACGACAGAAGATAGTACATTCCAAATGGAACAGACCTCTAGTGTGAAGTGTAGCCTCACCTTAGTGTGTGTTCTTTGGTGTTCTATCCTGCATGGATTATCTCCGTAAACAGCGGTAAACATGATTAGCTGATCTATAATGCAGGAAAGCCTGGAGTATGCTTTGGCTGAACTTCCTGATAATTACTGACTTTGTCTATTGTTGGATGGGGAGAGTTCAAAATTACGATCTATACAGCAGTCAGTGAGGTGGTGTTCACATAGATAGCAGTTCTGCTCCTGCTCCTCTAGTGAACGGTTATCTTTTGATTGTCTCTGCCTCTTCATTTACTGCGTCCGGTTTTCACAAACGGTAAATATATGCGTATTTTAGTTGTAGTGCATGACCATTAAGCAACTAGAATAATCCACCAATACCTTTAGACACTTGAAGGTGCTTAAAATAAACATTTAGTGATAAACATTTTCATAGTCGGCTAACGATTGAACCATGATGATGTCTGTCATAGGTTTTGACAAAGGATCTGAGAAACAAATGGGGAAATTTACTTCAAGTTTTCTGAATTTGTCTGAAGAGATGTTAATAAGATTCTCCTTTGGGAATGTTGAAGTGACTTCACAATTGGTCTAGTTTTCTTTTTCTGTTTAATCAAGCCAACTGATTGGACTGAGAAATTCGAAGACCTAATCTTGACTATGTGTATTCTGACAAAGAAGTTACCAATTGACTCATGATACAGCGACCGAAACGTGTGTAGCTTTTTTTATCAATGTAACAAATGCGATACTTATGTATATAAAGGATACTATGCATGCGGCATTGTTAAATAAGTTTGCTGATTATGGTATATAGAATGCTCAAAATTGATCATCGTTCTTTATAATTAAGTTTATTATATTGAGTAAATACTTTCTTTTTTATCTAGGTTTACTTGAAATAACACTATTCAAAACCAATACTCTGCTTCTTAATGATTACTAGTCGACCACATTCATCAGTATTTGTTTCTATTTTAAGTTCAATGACTTCTGGTAATCAAACAATTACTTTTGTCTTTATTTTTATTGTATATTAACTGATTTCAAATGGAGTTGACAAAAATTCTGAAAAGATTACCTAAACCTAGTTTATCAGGTGGCAGATATTACTAAAATATATCATTAAGTTAGTCTGTCAGTCATAATTAGTGTAGATCCTATCATAAATATGCAGACGAGGTTCCCCAGACAAGTGAGGTAGTCAGCACGCCCAACTATTTCATTCTTTATAATCAATCAAAGACATTACAAACCGGTCCTTCGGTAATATTTCCCAGTTACATGGTAAGAAACGTAACCCAATCATCTTTGCGTTATTATCTATGGTTTTCAAGGGACTCTGCATATATCAACATCACCAAATAAAACTTTGCAATATGAATACTCTTAATTGAGAAGTACGACTTCTTGTAGGAGGTCAATCCCTTGAAAGTAAATTGGAGATAGTGTGGTTTTCAGAAGGATTTTAATAACAAAATTAAATAAAAAAAAGATATAGGCAGCTTTGATAAACACTACCTGGGGTTGGGGGTTTTGATAATAGTTCATCATATATTCTGATTCAACAAGTAGGGTTCCAGTAGAGAGTTTTCATGTGGTTTTGAGGTGCGCCTTTTAATGTAATGCACTGCCGGTGTATCACTGTCTATAGAGTCAAATGCTGCTTCTCGATAAACAAATACTACTATTATCGGACATTAATGAGTATGCCTTTGTTCCTAAATCTGATGAAAGGGAATATCTTATAAAAGCACTTATGTCCATATCTGAAACTAACTTTGTTTTTTTAGAGTTTATTGCTTGTTTGCTTCAGACGAGCGTCAGATGAATGTATTTTAGTGCTATTTTAATCAAACCGATTCCCCTGTAGTAATCACTAGAGGATTCCTATCTTGTCCTGTAAATTTTAACAATCAGCGATCAATACCTGTGCATCCAGCTCCCAGACTTTATCAGTAAACCTACTTGATTAAACTGGTCCACCATTTTTAGAGATATCTTAAGTCAACCTATTAGATCCTCTTGCTTCCCTTTACTTTAGATTACTTATTAACTATAACTTTCCCAAGGATTGGAGACTTGAGTCGATTCTCTTCTAAGATCTTTTGGATATACCTTCTTTCCACATCAACCTAGTACTTAGCTTATTCTTTCGTGAGTGCACGTTAATTTTTCATTCTTGAATCAACATTTTAAAAGTCTTCTTGTTATGTATGACCTTTCTACATTATATAAAACGCATGGGGATGTGTATTCACTAGAATACAGTCAGTGTTGAAGCGTACTCTGGAACGACCTCAAGCTCTAATACTACATCTTGATGAGATGAAAAATGAACGATTCGACATAACGTAGCAGCTATTATAATTCGAGTGAATAAAGGTTAAGAAGAATGGATGAAAAGGTACGTACAAAATAATGCTGGGACCCATAAGAAGTAGATGTAACTTCATCACTTAGAACTACTTAGTGGAATGCAACCCGTTCCGAATTGATGGACAAGGTTATCGTGCGAATTCTAGCCAAGTAGCCTATGTCTACTAGGACGGCTCAGGTTAACAATCAACGACTTCATGAACTATTGGCATGTCTTGGTTTGTTTACCTTTATGTTTCTTACATCCTACCGCACTAAACATGTTTCATCGAAGTAAGCGGTGGACTTCATTAAGTGACTTCACTTTTCAGACGCCCCTAGCTTTTGTCAGTTCTACTTCTACTGCAGTCACTACGCCTGTAATATTCGAAAATGTTCTGTCACCGAATTTTACTTTAACAATGTTTGTTTGTTAGTTAATTTGGAATAAAATTTAACCTTGGACAAAGTCTTGAAAAATAGGAATAAATCTTGTTATATTTATTGAAAAAATATAATGTACTGTTAAGACAAAATTAATCGAGAATGAATTTTTAATTGGAACATCAAAAATGTTTTTTACTATAAATATTATCTTGAATCTGGCTCCTATAAAGATTGCCCATTCTAGTTCCGAGACATGAGTGTCTTGGATACAATTCCTACAGTGGGAGGGGGGGTCCATAATTGCCCATTGCTGAAGTGTTTCATATTAGAACAAAATAGCTGTAAAATGCTTCCTAGTTGTTATTAGTTATTGAGCTATGTTCAATGTGTCGTTTAAACTACAAAACTCAACTATCCCCACAAACCCTCTACATTATTCATAACAAGACACTTGGAGAGAAAGTCTTTTAGTTGTTCTACTAAGTAATTATTTATGTTGTTCTAAAAACTTATAACTTAGTCATAATGACATGAATTAACCTCAGTAACATTTTTTGTTGTTTCCTCTTCTGTGCTTTTATATCTGCAATATTGTCACTGAAAATAACCTATTAATAACTTGTTTTACTGTTTGTGGTTTACTAGGCTCCATTCGAGCTATTTGGGAAATAGTGTCTAATACTTTCACCATTAAAGAAAATATCAGAGCACTCACTTTCAGTGCATGTTTTTTGTAATCTCACTGGAAATAATACTTTTCAGATATGAAGTCAGTCACCTCGTTTCACAATCTGTCACGTTACCACCAAGGCATTTGAGGTTGCGTTAGAATCCTACTGAGGAAATAGAATCATGCTCTTCAAGATTACAGATTCCTCCACCCTGATGATGAGTTTCAACTAGCACAAAGTCCAGGTCCGGAAGAGCTTCCAATTGGACACTTTTGGCCATTTAACACTAATTTTGTGTTTCATGCGTATATATATATATATATATATATATATATATATATATATATACTGTTTCTATTTTGGTTACTTATTAGGTCTGACATTTGGGTTTTCATCGGCAACAACACTTCAAATTTACGTTAACACAATCTGCGTAGCTGTTTCCACTGGATGTTTAAATATCGGTGGACTAATTGGATGTATTTTGTCAACAAGGTTTATTCGTGACTATGGCCATCGTCGTACACTGCTTTTTTCATATATCCTATCTTTTCTGGGATGGATTGGATTGTTTTTATCATCATGGGCTGTCTACGAATATTATTCACTAACGGTTTTATTCATATTAGGACGTCTGTTAACTGGTGTAGGATGTGGACTTACTTTAACTACTAATATAATCTATTTGTATGAAATAATTCCATCATCACGGAAGGTAATGACTGTGTCATTATTTCAAGTTGGTGTAACATGCGGAATCGTTGCTGATTATGCACTTGCGATTTATTTAAACTGGGATATTATTTCTCTCATCTTCGCTTTCATTTCATTGTTTGTTGCCTTTTTAACATATATTTCACCGGAATGTAATCGGTGCGTTGCAATCAATAATTTACAATTATCTGAAACGTCTCATCATAGGTTGTATGGAAACGTAAGTGATTATTCGTTTACAAATGTATTTCGAAATATAATTATTGCAGATACTCTGTTGTGAATTGAGTCTGACCGTATGTTCGAAAACAAAGGCTTAACTACTAAAATACTGTGATCAATATTTTAGTAGTTTCTCTAGTCTAGTTGTCTGTATTCATTACAAATTGATGTTAGTTGGGTATCACTGGAAACCAAGGAGTACTGAACAGTTGTTTCGTCCTATTATACGACTCCTCACTTATTGAATAGTGTTTTGACTAATTACTAAAGTGAAGGATGTCGATAATTAATATGTCCAGTCAAAGTGATCTGTGATTGGCCAAAAGTTGAAGATAGACATATTGTAAAATTCACTTAATAGTCAGAATGAAGTGCTCAACCATGACCTCTCGATTGAGTCCACTGCTTATTATATACAAACGTCCTATGTTGTAACTGGTTGTGGAGCGATGTGTCTAGGTCCACGTATTAGCAACCTTTGCCCGATCACTGATCAGTCTGAATGTACATATCAAGAGGTTAGTTTAAGTATTATTAAACAAGTTAGATGATTTGAAGTAAAAAATAAGCTATGATTTTGATAAAGAAAAAATGAATTGGAAGGAATGTCACCATGTCTATTAATTTCATCTTGTATATTATTTTACAATTCATCAGAACTTCTAGAATATGATTTCATCTTCAATGACATCACTGTCAATGCCTAATAATCTACTTGTTTTCATTGAGTTTATTTCATTTACTATAATAGGCAAGATTTTTGAAACTCACTTAAAACCATGTGTAAAAAAGATGAGGATGTTTTAATCAAAAATTATTGATCTACTTATGTACCAAGTACAGAGTTATGTGCTAAGCTTTGAGCCACACTTGAATTATGCAAAAACTATCGGTACTAATCAATTGCCCAAACGAAGGTCGGTAGGGCAGGGTTTGAGTTTGCTGTCTATCAGTTAGAAACTAGGTACCTTTGCTAATAAATCATTGGTCCACGTCTAGGTAAACGGCATCTCGGGAAGCAACAGATCATAAAAATAACATTTGAAATCCAGTCTGTGAATATTTACTAAAGTGTATTTCGACAAATTTATCTCACAGTCAGTAGGTTAGTAAGTTATAACCAACAAGGGTGCATAAATGTAAGTCGGCGTATTATATCAACACACTGATCAACTGATTCTGACCTGTGTCATTTAAAGTCCTTACCTACTGATTGCAATAATCACACAGAATCTAACTAGAATTGTGGCAGTCTTTCTATTTTATTGACGATAACAGTCTCATTCGTGGACCAGGTTGCTAGTTATTTAATTATTATAATTAAGCTGAGGCGGTTTGGTAGACAAGAGATTTAATTTGTTGTTCATATTCTCCATAGACTGATCCCGGTTAAATACTATTGAATCCTAGGAAGCACTAGACAACTACCTCACCCTAGTATGAGACCGGTGAGTATAAATACTTCTGAGGAGTCCCATACTAGAACAAAATAACGACCCTGTACACCATGATTTTTAACGGTTCCTAACCGAGATCAACCTATAACAAATATGAACAACGAAGCAAATTTAGCTATCATTTTAATTACATGATTGTAAAATGATTAATAATTAGTGTCATGACTTAGTGCTGTTATTTATTGTTTTATATTTCAATTTAGGAATCACCTTCCAAGCAAAATGAAGCTAATTTAATGCATAATAAAAATTTTCCGGATAATTTATCCAATCATTCTACAAGATCATGCTCTTCTTTCCCAATTTCCCCTTCTTCTACATATGTATTGAATAATCAGACATCTAAACATGTAGTTTATATCCTGATGACATTTCAACAATTGACAGGAATGAATGTTATTGTTTACTTTGGTGAATCTGTTTGTCTTGTTGGTGGTTCCATATCATATCAATGTGCATTAATTACAGGATTATTCCTATTTATTTTTAGTATTATATCAATATTTATAATTAGAATATTCTCTTGGAGAAAATTGTTACTAATCGGTGCTATCATTTTGGCTTTATCTCATTTGTCGTTTTCATTCTCATTACTAGTAAGTTCAAGTAATCATTATAATAGTAACTAGTTCAAATAACTTAATCTACATCTTAATATGTTGAATTATATTTACGTTTCTTTTTAATTTTCAAAAGATTGTTGATGGTTCCACCTTTTTTATTTTATTTGTCAAATACCTGTTGATAATGATGTTTCTTAACTTGAAAGCAGAGTTTCACCATGCAGATCTAGAGGTTGTTTGACAGTTGTTTATTATTAAAAAAGCATACCTTAGAAGTGCATAAACCTTGGAAACATTATTTACCCGAACACTATTAGTCGAGTCAGAGCATATATTAAACTGTTTTATGAAGTTATAATCGTTAGTGGTGTTCGTCAAAACTACCCATTATACCCATTTTTGTTTAGTTCCATTATGCGTTTCCTCCTGGGAATAGTGCACTCATTGTCTGAACTTTCAAGGATTGATCTCCCTCCCAAGAGGTCTACTAATTGACTGAGAATACGCTGATGATATAGTCCAGTCTGATGAAGACGCTGATAAAATGTATAGTCTTTTGATAGCTTTGAGCAATAATGCAAGCATTTTCTAGCCGAGTTTCTCCCCCTTTAAATTCAAATTGTTGCTTCAGGACTGGTCTGCATCAACATCTGAACTAAAGATAGAGAATGAAACAGTTGACTACTGCGCGTCGACTAGTTCACTTATTTCGTAAGTGTGATTAGCGTCGATGGGTTAGTGTCTGACGATATCTCGATACGAGCCCAATAAGCTCATCTGGCTTTTGCCAACCTACGTCGCCTATGGCTTAGGTAAGATATCTGTCTACCAATTAAAGTAAAGAGTATACTGCTCATCAGTTCTTTCCGTCGTATTATGTGAATGTGAAACTTGGCCGGCCATTAATAGATGACTTTCATAAGGCATTGCCATTCAGTCACAGGTGTGTTCGAAACATAGCTCGCGTTTGCCATGATCACTGGTTAAGTGATAAGAAGGTTAGACTCCAGATATTGGGGAAAGATGGTGAATTAGTTGATGAGGTTGTGAATCTTAATTAAATCAATTACAATAATAACATCAATACCAGACAATGACAATAACAATAGACAAGTAGGGTAATAATTGTACATTCATAATTGCAAGTAGTTCATGAACAAGAAATGGTAAAATCACAGTTAACGAATCAATTGGGTGGTTACAACGAGATATATACAAAAATAGTACTAACCTATTGTTTATTGCACAAGTAATCAAAATATTGGATTAAGATGGTTTTTTGTGGAAACTGGTATTTTTAATTGGTTAAATGTGTCACAGATTGATGTTGGCAGGATACCATTGAAAACATAGGAACACTGGACAGGTGTTTCGTCCTAGTGTGGAGCTTCTCAGTAGTGCGCACCCCACACTAGAACGAAATATCTGTCCAGAACTCCTTGGTTTCCAATGGTTTCTTGCTAACATCAATCTGTGACGTATTCAATCAATTAATAACCAAAATATACCAAGTAATTTTTAGTAAAAATAGTTCTCAAAGTTCAATCAATCTTCAAACCTCGTCTTCTGTTTACTTACTTCATGTTCTTTCAATGAACTAATTTTATCTACATATAATTCTCGTCAATAATTCTTTCCTTCTCTCCCTTTCTTTTTTTTTAGCAAATCGATACTCAGAAATCTTTATTACATCAAATATATTTTGCTGTATGCGCTTTCAGTTTTACATGTAGTTGGGGTCCATTACCATTTCTTATCTCTATAGAATTATTTCCATCTATGAATAGAAATTCTATAATTAAAACATGTTTAACAGTTAGTTGGATAGTTTGTTTTATTATAACATTCCTATTTGAACCATTTGTATCATTGATAAGTATATCACTGGTATTCTGTATATTTTCAATAGCATGTTTATTATCTTGTTTCTATGTTTATCGTTATATTCCTGATATGAATGCAGTTAATATTCTTTAATTATTACTACTATTATTACTGTTAGTATTGTTAGTATTATTATTACTAGTATTATTGCTATTACTAGTTTTGTTATTATTATTATCATTATTATTATGAATTGTTTCAATTAGGATGACTAGTTGATCTCAACGTTTGAAGTGTACACGTGTAGTTGAGAACCTTAATTCAGACTTACAGGTTGACTCGAGTTACTTAAGAACGATGAAAATTATTTAGGATGATTGGTGTATTAGTTAGAGTTTATGAGTTGGATGTCTTTCCGTCTGACTGATCATGATTGTTCCAGTTATTTTTATAATCAAGTAAGAAACTCCTTTTACTATTCAGGAATCAGTTTAAATTCTAATTTAGAAAGTATCGAATTCGAAACCATTTAGTCGGTCCCATGCATAAATTTAAATAATTGAACCATTTATGTGCTCTAACTAGTGGTTCTACAACAAGATACTTAATATATTTTGACCGTAGGTGCCTTCAATTCTATGAAGGTGACATCTGACAACAGCAATTACTTTTATTGTGGTGGTGTATCTAAAAAGTACATACCTTGCTAATCATTCCTAATCGGTTTTTTAGAGCGAGTCTGTAAGGATGCATAGGTTAAAAAAACAAAACAGAACAGTCGAACACATTGATCATTAGTCGTCATAGATTTTTTTCTAAAAAAGAAACCCTTGGCAATTTTACAAAGTACTCATTGAGTTTTCTTTAACTAACCGTTTGCCGTGCAAAAGATAATTCGTAAAATTATGAATTAATGACTAAACAACTACTGAAGAATCCCGAATTAGGACGAGACAGCTTTCAAATGCTTCTTGGTTTCCTTTGGTACTCAACCAACATCAATCTGTGACGACTGCAATCAGCTAAATGTAACATCTATCTCCACAAAACCACCTCAATTTCCTTAATTTTCTTAAATATTTTATCGTTGTGTGCTGACATCGTCTTAATAGTCGTTCTTTTTTTGATTATTTTTCTAATTTTATGATCAATTTACGTATTAATAAGTAAAAACTCTCTCTGTTTCGCTGGTAATGTTTTTAACATTTTGGTATATTTGAAACTTGTCTATCTCTCCTAGTTTATGTAGTTCATTCCCTTTACTCTTGCAGATCTAGTGTTAATATTTGATCCTGTATAAAAACGTCTCGCCTATTCTCTTGTTTTGTATTATGTAAACAATCAATGTTATATGACCATAACCTTATTGCATTCATCTGTAATTTGTGACCTTTAGTAGTCAGTTTATCGCCCTCATCTATTGCTAATCATTTTACCATCATCATCTTGAATGCGTTGATACTTGTTATATTATAATCTGACATACCGCTACCGTTTGATCGGTATCGATTTTATTATTATCCTGAATGATATATAGATATATTAATCCAGAATCCTGATAAGAAATTAACTGAACAGCAATCTCTTCTCTTCATTGTTGTTTTAATTAAATGTTTTGACTGAATTTTCCACGTTATTGAATAGGTAATATACGAGATAGTACACTAAATTTCTATGATTAGCGTAATTATTCATGCTTCTTGCAAACTTTTCGTCTTGTAAATAAAGAAAAAAAATAACAATACTTCTATTTAGTCCATATTAGAATTGTATTCTAAAACCATATTGCAGAAAGGTAGATAGCCTTTTACGAGTTTTTTAAAATGATTCTGTTTGAGGTTTGTAGTTATGGTTACGCTTGAGTTAATATTACGGTTGGTTTAGAGATAATTTTTGTTTAAGGTTTCGATTTAGGCGTTGTTCGGATTTGTGAGTTATGTATAGTTTATATAATATTTGATAATTTTAGAACTATAATTTCTACTGGATAGCGTTAAAAATGAGTATTTCTTAGTATATTTTGTACAACAATCATGAGTGCTTTAATGGATGATTCCTGATTAACTTAGGATTTTGTAGATCACAATTAATTAACATAAATAATATATTTCGTGGACAGCCTAAGAACCGTTTAAGTTGGTTCCTAATCTGTACTGTAGCTGAAGAGTTTGTATCCAGGTTCTGGGTTTGATGGAGCGCCCTGCGTATCAGCCGCATATAAGGACGATACAATTACAGTTCCCTTTGATTTTTAATAATACTCAACTGAGATCTACCTATGACATATATATGCAATAGTTTATCAATTTGTTATGTGTAAATGTTTATGATATCACATTAATGTTGGGAGGGGTTGTTTTGGCCAATTACTTGTTATGACTTTATGCGCACCAATTACAGCAAACAATGACAAATACGACAGTCTGGCTGACGCCCTCACATCTGCCCCGATGCCTATTCAGCCCCAGGCTGAAATGGAAAGAACACAAGACCAACCGAATGAGAATATTACTTCATTGTAAAACAAGGGCAACAATGATGGTGAACTGGAGTAACATATATACAATTGATTAACTATCGTTCATAAACGGAGAATGATACACTAACAGCCGATAAGACAAACGGAAAGTTAAAAGGAGAGGGATGTAATATTAATATAAATAAAAATTCTTGCTTTGCGTGCAACCAAAATAGTATTCTGACAAACAGTTCTGGATGACAGTTGATCTTTTTTAGATGCCCGATATAACAGAACCAATGATCATTTAACCTTCAAAGTATAAGAATGCTGTTCCCCTATAATAAGTCTATATTTCGTTATATACATTACTCTTCTCGTATGTATTTGGCGTACGGGTATGTTAGTGAATTTGTTGTTTCTATATAGCAACGGTAATTCTTCTGTTAGATGTCTGTTTTACAGGAAAGTAATTGCTACATTGATTAATGATTGAATAATGATCAATAATATATCGTTCTAGTCCTTAGTGCTAATCAAATTCCTACTGACCAATTTACAATATGTTCACCAATCTAAATGATTCAACATTACATGTTCTTATATCAGATGGCTGGAAATAGTTGCCAGAAAAACCTGTTTTACTTAGGTTTTGCTCTAGTTGCTACTTGTTAATAGAGCATATTTACAACCTCCAGGAAACTGATGCTGTCGGTGACTTTAATGGTTCATCATTTTGATATATTCATGTTTCAGTTCACATCTAAATAATGGGGATTTTGGGTTAAATGTATCTTGCTAACTAGTTTTAATTACTTCATATAATAGCGTTTTAACTTTAAAACATAATGTTTTACCATTGTGGATGATGACATTAAGAGCTAAAATGAAGTAGTAAACTTGTTTATCAAATGATTTGTGTTTTCTTTTGTTGTTGATATCAATCACATCATCTAATCAGTATTTTTGGCATCTGTGCATCCTCAGTGAATTGGCTCGACTTTGCCTTCTAATTACAAATTTTCATGCGGTTAGCTAGTGACTAATAATGTGATCTAGGACTCGAGTTAATCAAGTTATTGGTGCAGTAAATAACGTAATCACATTTGGTGCAAAAGGTACTTAGTCCGAGCACGTTTGTTATCATAAACACTACGTTGTGGTGGATACACCTAGGTAACGATTTCCGGTTATGATGTAACATACATCTTACTTTCTGTCGTTTTCTGCAATTCGATTGTAAACATAGTATTTAAACGTTTGTAGTCACTTTACGGTGAATGTATAGTACACAGGTTTCTGAAGAGTTTCAATGCATTGTTAATAAGGTGTCTATTAATCTATGTATGAAACGAACCGATCAAGTATAATCATTTCATACATGTCTCCTTACATTACGATTATGATTTTCATAGATGCGATCATGTGACATTCGTTTTTAGTGCAGTAAACATAAGGAAATTATAACATTTACTAAAAGCATTTTGGCGATTATAATTCGTGTTTTGTGCAAATTTGTGAATTAATATTATGAACTGATCTAGGTTAGTGAAGCATTAGAAATTAGGAGGCACTGAAGAGCTATTTCATCGTACGTAAATCACTAGCTATCCTCATCACCAGCTGAAGGAAATTTAGAAATAAAATGTGATCAGTGAAATTCTCGTATCTCAGACGTATGACAGTAAGCCACTAATGACAATAGTTGATACCACACAATATACCGCAAATTGACTGGAATTAGAAATTCCGAAAGTTGAATGCCAACTCAGTGGTCTAATAAATTAGTCGTCGCCATGAGACCTGAAAGTTCTAGGTTCGACGCCCTGATGGGAACGATAGTGGAAACAGATAACAGATAACTACCTAATGTTCTCCAGATCCTATTAGTTGACTAACCAAAATCTATTTGTGATATTAAATTTTAAGGATGTTTTGTGTATGTAAATCGCTTAGAATTCCCAGTAATTGTACGTGAGTGTCGTTTCGAACGAAGCACGATATGATGATAATAATAATGTGAAGTAATACTATTTAGTTATTAGATGATACGATGTTAAATTCGTCACCTAATGTGATATTTATTCAGTAGATCGAAACTTGATAATATATACAACAGCATATTAACATTAGCTTCCATCAGTTGAATATTTAAGTGATATGCACCAGTTTCAATTACGAAAAGAGTTCTACCAACAAAGTAGTTTACTTACACTTGTTAACAAATCATAGACTAGACAGTCGTAAGATAACTTTTCAAATGGTTGCTATGTTCCTTTCTAAACTTGTGAAGTGATATGAACAAGTAGATTTTGCATGATTATCTCATTCTTGATCACCTATCTAAAAGAATTCTTGTGATAGATTTATATTATTATTATTATTTTATTATTAAAACAGGGCATAAATAAATCACTAACTGACATTTAGCTTAAAAACTACTAAAAACTTGAAAGTATTCAACAGCTTGGAGTAGAGACATATGCTGTCTAGTTATTATTGTTTCACTAAATGTTTACATTCTTTAACCAAACACTAATAACAAGTCAAAGTAATCCCAACAAATCACTGAGTCAACTCATAAATTCACTACATTCTTCAAATGTTCGATTTAGTTGCATACTTTGACCTAAAGATATCGCGAAAAAGGCTATGAGACAACGTTAACAGATTAAATCTCGTGGTGGCTAGTGACTAACGTAAACTTACATGCTATTCGTTTCATCAAAGTACTGGAGTGCATGTTCAGTTATAGTTTAAAATCAAGGTTTCCCCACCATGTATTCATTAACCTGGATTATACGTCTGACATTCATTTTCATTCTCGAACATTTCTATTAGAAACATCCTTTCCATGTTAAGGAAGTGATTACGACTTCCATAATAAAGTCCATCAATTCATATCTATACATGACTATTTGTGCTTTATTACGGTTGTTTCCTATTTTTCAAACAGCTGAAGCAAAATCAAAAAATAAATGAATTTATCTTTTCCTGATATGCTTATTGTTTCTTCATCATTCAAATATACAGATAGAAAATGCTACAATTTGATCATCAGTCTATGCAAATGTCGTTGTATGAAGCATTTGAAGCAACATTTTTCACTACTCTATTTTACATAGATTCTATTCGTGCTTCATTGTTCAGTAAATCATGTCATGCTAGATTTAATACTATGAGCATATAGATAAGGTTTCCATTCCTGAATGATATCAATGAGTACTAGTTTCGATGTTTCAAGATGCAAATTATGATACTGTTGGTCCGTTTTTGTGTAAGTCTCCAAAAGATCCGATGTTTTATATTGTATTCAAATTCGTGTCATCCCGTATGATTACTACGAACAGAATATCAAAGCTTACAGGATCAAAATAGACTAGTAAGAAGCCCATCATAAAAATCTCAGTACTGTAAATTGTCATTCACTGCCTTGGTGGCTAACTGGAATATCTGAAATAAAGGAGGACGTGATTTAGAATTTTATTATGACTCTGGAAGAAGTAGATACTTTCACATATCTGGGGAGCATCATCGTTGAACAAGGAGGTTCCGATGCAGATGTAAAGACAAGGATTGGCAAAGCAAGGGCAGCATTCCTACAGTTGAAAAATATATGGGACTCAAAACGAATATCAACTAACCTCAAAGTCAGACTCTTCAATTCGAACGTGAAGACAGTTCTACTGTATGGAGCTGAAACTTGGAAAATTACTGCAAACATCATCAGACGGGTACAGTATTTATAAACAACTGCCTACGAAAGATACTGAATGTCCGTTGGCCGGAAACCATCAGCAACAGCTTACTATGGGAGAGGACAAACCAACTTCCAGCCTGACAGGAAATTAGGAAAAGACGTTGGAAACGGATAGGACATATATTATGCAAACCATCAGACTGCATCACGAGTCAAGCATTCAGATGGGATCCTGTTGGGAAACGGAAAAGAGAAAGGCCAAAGAACACACTGCGTCGAGAATTGGAAGCAGACATTAAAAGGATGAGCAGCAGCTGGATACAATTGGAAAGGATTGCTCAGGACAGAGTTCAATGGAGAATCCTGGTGAGCGGCCTATGCTCCTCAGCGAGGAGTAACGGGCATAAACTCAACTGAAAACTCATCAATAATTAGATAACTATTTAAGTGACGTTCTAATAAAGTTCAATTCAAAGAAGCTTATGTTCGAGGTTTCTTGCCAATCGTCTCCGATCATATAACTGCAAATTTTCGTTACATATCTTATTAATATATACTATTTGTTCGTCATTTTGACAAAAATCCTCAATTAAACATCTAATGGAATGTCACTTTCAAAGATACTTAACTCCATACTACTAATAGTAGTCAACAGTGTTAAAGGAAAAGTATTAGATTTTCAGAATGGGCTCATCCAACTCATAAATCTTGTCAACTCAACGTTACTTTAAATAAACGAAAGAGATTATGAAGCAGTTTTCAAGTAAAATATACACAACAAGTGAAAAGAATTGGTTGTTTATAAAAAATACATTTTCCTCCCCCAAAAATTAAAATATCTCATTGATATACCGGGCACCTAATGAAGATTGATTACCTTCGAGAACTGTGCTTTAGAAGATTATTTCAATTATTATAACTGTGGACAATGTAATCGTTTCATTTCTATGACTTGCGCTCCCCTTACCCGGTCCTCTCGTTTAGTATATTTACTCTTAGTATATTGTTTATTTACTATGGACTACGTTTATTTAATTGTGTACAAGTTGTACCCATTCACTGCCACTCTTTCCTTTGTTCTGTATCAATGTTAGATTCTTGATTGGTTTACTGTGTGGTCTGGTTTTATGTATATATAAAAGCATGATTAAAGTACAACACATTCTTCAGTTCTCGGTTCTTCGTTTTCTGGTTCCCAATTGTGGTTCTTCTATTGTCGGCCTGGGGAGGGGGAGGGGAGTGGGCTTAGGTCGGTCGCGAATTATCAGCTAGGCACACTCCATTGGCGTTCGTGTCTATCAACCAAAACTCTCACTTTCTTCACGCTATAACACTCATTTTAGTTTGTTTTCGGCTTTTGTTACAACTTTTATATAACTTGAAATCTGTTTAGCATCATATCATATTAAGATGTGGTGTATTGTACAATACAAATCACATGAAAAAATCAAAGTAATTCGTCGTCAGCCTTGACACCGAATAAACTAAAAATTACTCACCTTCGTTTGATAGCCATCGAGAACCATGAATTATCATTTGACAGCTGTTTAATATCATAATAGGACACTCACGATCCTAACTGGAGATCAATCTAAAGGTCTATGTACTTGATTATTTAGCCGATGTTTGATGGTTTATATTTCCAACTTCAGTCGGTGGATTGTTGTTTGCAGGTAACTTTCTCATAGCTGAAGCTCCTTAATTACTTCCTCTAACTGATCATTAGTGGGTTAATATTGATTATAAACTGTTACACGTAATTTAAATAATCCGAGCCATTGAAATATAACTTACTGGCTTTTATAAATTTATATACGGCACATTTACAAAATAATCACAAAAGAATCCCATTTAGCTGCTTTCTTTTCATTCCTCTAAATATGAGTCTTCTTAATGAGTTATTTAGCGAGACGCTTCTAAAGTTATTACAAAATACCTCAATGAACTAAGTTTTGAGTCAATTAAAGCTCGTCAGCACGTCATGTCCTCATTCCTATTGAAAAACAGCTTCTCATACCATTCAAACTATATCTTTTGTCTTTACATTTTGGGGCGTAACCACTGATCTATTAAGAATGTGACTGAATAGCGGAATGTTTGTCAAAGTATTCAAGTTTGACAGAATTGTATCAATCATGCTCTAAGTAATGTTTCCATATTGATTTGAACAATTACGAATCATTTGCGAATTACGGAAATTTTGTAATAATACCCATATAGAGAGAGGTGACATGCACTAATTAAAGGTAAATCAATCTGATTGTACTCGGTCTATAACAATAAGTCAATGTTCTAAATATGATGGAATGTTATAGTTGGATTGTGGCTCGCAATCGGAATCCGAGGACTCGAACTCAGTTCGTACCAAACGCAACAGCATCCACTACTAAGCTACTTGGTACTTGGCATGAAACGACCTGAGTTCGATTCTCGATATAAGCATCAACACTGGGATGTAGGTACATCCAGCTGACTAGCCTCAAATTGGATAAAACACGCTTCCTGGATTACTTTTGATAGTCACAGTCCAACTGAAACAATAGCTGTGATCTATCGCCAAATCGAGGTAACTCTATCAGAATATATATATGGCAACAGAGACTGAACAACTTCAGTCCATAACAAATCAACGGAAAGATCCAAATATACTCTAATTAGATTTAATGTAAATAAAATTTTCATATTTACAGTTACCAGTCAGTTTATGATGCTTGACATCAAATTCAACATTAGTGACTAACATTACAATATATTATATCCGAAATTCTAATAAGAAGTAATAAATTGTGAATTTCTGTCATGTTAAGTAGGTGATATATATCCATCAATCTAACCACCCCCTCACCCCCTGCCTTACTCCATCTCCAGTGACAATGACTGATGCTTGTACAATACTACGAATTGATTGATATCAGAGATGTTAACTACTGATTACCAATTATTTATTCTAATGGTTAACCTGTCATTCCAAAAGCCTAGTGTTTCAGATTTTGATACTAGATAATAGTAAAGAATATTCAGTGTATAAATAAAAACAAATAGAACAAATGAATAATTATAACAAATTGAATTAGTATCATTAGAATAATTAACATAACAATATACATTTATAATAGACAATATTCTATACTCTAAAAGAAACTATGTTATGTAACTGTTAGATATTCTAAATGATGTAGTTCTCTTTGTTGAATCATCATCCATACTATGCACATTTACATAGAGTTTATGTAATCAAATTAGACATTTGTATCGAACTAAATAAAGGTTTAGAAAACTATGTAAAACATTCTATTATCTAAGCCTATCTAAGCCTAGACGTACATTATTGTGTGTGTGTGTGTGTATTTGTTTAATATACCTTGTATACACTTTATTGTCTAATGTGAATTCTGGAAAAGATATTTCGAATTGTCGGGTATGTTTGGCATAGATTTGTATTAGTGCAATGTATAGTAAGTAAGTAAAATAAGGTAACTGGATGAAGAGAAGAAGATACTACTTTACTTTACTTAACTATGCGTGTATTATAAAGAAGAAGAAATATTTATCAGTCAGTCAAACATGTAATCACAATTCGACTGATTTCATATTCTCACTACTATATGCATAATGTTACTAGGTTAAGTGACCTTATTTACACGATTATGTTGATGTAACTATGTTTTACTACTTTATATGTATCAGTAACACTGTAACATACATAATAAATTGTATAATAAAATTAAGTAGATGTTGTATCCAGTCTTGCCGATGGATGAATATTAAATTGTTGTTGTTGTTGTTGTTCAGTTTAAGCATTTAAATTTATAAAAAAACTTAGTTTAGCATAATCTGAAAATCACCAAGATATAATGAACATTAGTGATTGGGAATAGAATGTGAAATGAAGATTACCGTCTATTATGTTATATACACTCATTAAATGTAGGGAACAATGACTGGAAATGTTGAAGAATTTAACTTAGCCTAAGTATTGACATTATGAAACTAGTTTAAACTAATTTAACATATTAAAGTGGTCAATTAATAATCAAACTAATATGTAGGATTCATAGAAACAACCATTGAAAAGTTGAAAAATCATGATAGCTGTTTTATGGGACTCCTCAGCAGTGCATATTCATGTATCATCATATGGTTTCAAGTTAGAGGCCGTTTCTTTCTAATTTTATCCAAGTTGAAGTGTTGTGCAACTATCATCTCTTGTTATCCATATACAACTGCCTAACATTAATAATTATGCTTTCTTTCTGTAACTGAGTCATGATGAAACAACACTTTAGTGCTTCCTACTATCTAATAGATATTTAATAATAATAATAATAATAATAATAATAATAATAATAAATAGCTTATTCAATAGTATTTTTAGTACAATATGAATTTTCAGTATACACTGTCTCAACAAATTACTTTTTACCGTGTCACATCTGATAAAGAAAGATACATATTTTATATTGTTAACAACAACAACAACAAAATTACAGTAACATAAGGAATAGGAGTCTTTGAATTTCATAATAATCCGTATTTTAAGAGCACAAATTTCTAATTAGATCGGTTCTTACAAACTTTTCATCACATAGAACATGTGCTAAATATGGAATAGTTGAGCATTTATACTTCCTTACGTATAATATAATAATAATAATATAATAATAATAATATAATAATAATAATATAATAATAATAATAATAATAATAATATAATAATAATAATAATAATATAATAATAATAATATAATAATAATAATATAATAATAATAATAATATAATAATAATAATAATATAATAATAATAATATAATAATAATAATATAATAATAATAATAATATAATAATAATAATATAATAATAATAATATAATAATAATAATATAATAATAATAATATAATAATAATAATAATATAATAATAATAATAATATAATAATAATAATATAATAATAATAATAATATAATAATAATAATAATATAATAATAATAATAATATAATAATAATAATATAATAATAATAATAATAATAATATAATAATAATAATAATATAATAATAATAATATAATAATAATAATATAATAATAATAATAATAATAATATAATAATAATAATAATAATATAATAATAATAATATAATAATAAAGAAAGATACATATTTTATATTATTAACAACAACAACAACAAAATTACAGTAACATAAGGAATAGGAGTCTTTGAATTTCATAATAATCCGTATTTTTAAGAGCACAAATTTCTAATTAGATCGGTTCTTACAAACTTTTCATCACATAGAACATGTGCTAAATATGGAATAGTTGAGCATTTATACTTCTTTTTACGTGCTTGAATCCTGATATAGCAGCGTCGCGTTCTGCCAGAAGATAAACAAAGTGAAAATTTTGAATGAAGAGAGTGGTTTATGTCTGATAGAATAAACTTAGATAGATGTCTGCAGGACTTTAAGTGTCTATCTACAACCATGTTTATAATAACGTCGTAGCTTTCACCACACACTTTACTAACAGCTTTCAGTACTCTACGCAACACAACATAGTCTTTTCTAAATAGTCCGGGAAAAAATAATGGGGAACAATATAAAATGATCGGTAATATACATTAACTGACAAATTGTAATAATAAGTGCTTGGTTATACCAAATCTACGTAATCTCTTCACATAGTGTATTAAACGGAAAACCTTCTTTGATATAAGCAAAACATGCGAAGACCCAGATAGATCAGAAGTAAAAGTTACACCAAGGTAATAAACATTCGACATAGTCTTAATTGTATAGTCTCCAATTTTACAAACATCGTGTGAATTCACAAGAGCAGTTAGATCCTTTTCATGTCTTAGACTGAAATTAACTGTATGACATTTGGAGGGATTAAGTTGAAGACCATTTAAACTAGACCATCGTTCAACATTCGCTAAAAAACAATTCATTTCACAACAATTTGAGGAAGAAGAAACAGGCGTACTAATAGTAAGATCATCTGCGTACTTGACAAAGGTATTTTTTATAGAAGAGGGCAGGTCATTCAAGAAAAGTGCGATAAGAAAAGGTGAAAGAACAGCACCTTGAGGCAAACCAACTTCTGTTCAGCAAATAAGTGGAGCACGTTCTCTTGTACACAGTATATTGTTCTCTTCCGGAGAAATAGGAATATAGCTAGTTGTTTATCCAGCTTTCCATGTTCATATTCTCAAGTTTATTCAGTAATATAGATCTATGAACGGAGTCAAAGGTGACAGTGTAATCAAGAAACGTACTTCGGGCATACTTTTCACCATTTTCTAAGCTACACACTATATTATGATGTAAGACAACTGCCGCATCTAGTCAGGAACATAGTCAATTCACTAATTGGCAGTGATTTCACGAATTTATTTTATTAGGATAAAAGCCTACACCATTATTACATTTAAAACTGCATTCACTACTAGTAATCTCCTCTCATTATTACATCACAAACACACTTGAATTAGACAACCAATCAAAATCAAGAACTAACAGTTAACAAATGATACCTGCTAATACAAAACACTTCAGTATTAGTTATCTACAATTTCATTAGGAATCGAATCTAAGATGTACAGAATTCATGAATACTTTCTATTCATTTCTAGCATACTTTGTATATTCATTTAACTCATTAAAAATTAATGTACTTTACAATGTTCATATACTTTGTTTCTATGCAAAAATAATCATTCCTGAATAGTACAATAATAATGATCATCTGATAGAAATAAATATTTTATCTTGAACTATAACATATTTAATAGTAAATGAATTTTTGTAATAGAATTTCTAATAGCTTTTTTTTGTTTGAATAGACAAGGTTAACATCATATGAACATTATTGATTTTAATGTTTCTATGTTATTTACTAATCACTTTTTTTTTCTACAAAACTAAATTGATTACTTAAATATACTGAAATAGTTTTTGTTGTCATCAGTAGATACTCTAATTGAATGAAAAATACTGGATATAGAGTGCAGTTTTCTTAAAATTGGAGTCTGATGAAAGATATTACTGATATCCTCAAGCGATAGTAGTAATAGCTAATGTCGTAGATATGGTAGTGGTAGTAGTAATTGGTAGTATTAGTAGTAGTAGTAGTAGTAGTAGTAGTAGTAGTAGTAGTAGTAGTATTGTAATAGAAATAGTAGTAGTAGTAGTAGTAGTGGTTTTGTAATAGAAATAGTACTAGTAGTAGTAGTAGTGGCAGGAGGAGGTGGAGGAAAAGTTCACTAATGTTTAGTTATAGGGGTACAGTAGAAGAAAGTTTAAAATGACCTAAAGAAATATTTAACCCTATTTTATCCAATTAGTAAGGAGATACCGGATAATGCTGTATAATGGCAAAAAATAGTTTACAAAAAATATGCAATTGAATTAGTAGCTTGTGGAGATTAACACTATGTTTAGTTGATTGAATTCGTCATCACTTGGTGTTGGCAGGTTATCATTGGAAACTAATGGGTACTGGACAGCCGAGGACGAGACAGATGTTTAGTGCTCCGTGATTTCAATTGGTACCCTGCCAACATCAATCGACGAATTAAATAAACTAAAAGCATGTGTAGTTTTCGCTTTATTACCGAACAATGTGAAATTACATATTGCATCATAACTGTTTAAGGTCAGTCTTTAGGAGAGAAGTAAGGTCAAAGTTTAGCATTAGAATAATGTTCTAGTGTTAGTCCATGCAAATAACATTGTAATTAAATCATTAAAATCTTAAAGCCGACATCATTACTAATCCCTAACTCAATACTAACCATTAGCTTTCATCATAAAGAGGAATCCTAACTATAAGTATCTGATTAGATCCTGGGGTATTACAGGCCACGTAACCTTAAAGTCACCCACTTGACGATGATTGGTTCTACTCTATAATAAACAAAAGCATATAGTCTCACAGCATGAACTGACCTTGATTAAATCACCTGTGAATATAAAGATTATTAAACAGGTGATTTTTCCTAGTATAGCACATCTTAGCAGTGCACAGTCATCACCTTACGTCGGATTGAGCCCAGTCATACTAGGATAAGCCATTGAAAACTACCACATTCGACTAAATTAAATAATAAAGAAAAAATTGTAATGTCAGACAATATAACAAAAAGAATAAAAGTTATCATACTATCTGACATTTACAAACATGTAATCTCTATTTAGTTCTAAATAATTTCTAGATAAAAATAATGCCGATTATAATAAAACTAAATGATTATAGGAGAAGTTGTAGAGATTGTTAAATGTAAAGTTTCACATTATCAACTGACTTCATCATGAATCGAACAGGCATTTGTTTCTAATGAGATAGTAGTTGATGATTCGAGATTATTAAGTTAGTATTCAATGATTAATTTCAGTTGATTTCAGTCCATTTTTATTAAATTATGCGACTTCATCAACAACAGTGATTGACCACTGTATATTCATCAACATTACGTATGTCAAACTCTGTTATACTCTTAATTCAGTTCTATTGATTAACTTTTAATGTGACCAGTTACATAAGTAATTAGACACCGCTGGTACTATATTGAGATGTAATGTGATTCAGTGCTTGGAGGAGTGTGGAGAGGCGAGATAGTCAGGAATTAGTCTTGGACCTAGGTTTCGTGACATTTAAAACTCTTCAACAAATTGCTTCTATAACCTTGAAGAGAATGATACTACATGTTAAATTAGATCAGAATTCCAGGGTTATTGTTAAATCAATATAACTATGCACAGCATTCTATAACATAGAAATAATTATTCACTGATTAACGTCAATATCTACTAACTAACTAGTAAAACAAACGAAACTACCTTTTTTCCCTCTCTTCATCACACAAGAAATAAGCAAATATCTTCTAGTAATTAGAGTAAATTTTCTAGACAGAGAGAGAGAGAGAGAGAGAGAGAGAGCGAAGAAAAACATGAAAAAAATTCCTCTTCGTAAAATCAATAGTATCTATGATCAAAGAGATTAGATTGTAAAACAATGACTAATTACTATTTAATTAAATAATAAAGAAAAAATTGTAATGTCAGACAATATAACAAAAAGAATAAAAGTTATCATACTATCTGACATTTACAAACATGTAATCTCTATTTAGTTCTAAATAATTTCTAGATAAAAATAATGCCGATTATAATAAAACTAAATGATTATAGGAGAAGTTGTAGAGATTGTTAAATGTAAAGTTTCACATTATCAACTGACTTCATCATGAATCGAACAGGCATTTGTTTCTAATGAGATAGTAGTTGATGATTCGAGATTATTAAGTTAGTATTCAATGATTAATTTCAGTTGATTTCAGTCCATTTTTATTAAATTATGCGACTTCATCAACAACAGTGATTGACCACTGTATATTCATCAACATTACGTATGTCAAACTCTGTTATACTCTTAATTCAGTTCTATTGATTAACTTTTAATGTGACCAGTTACATAAGTAATTAGACACCGCTGGTACTATATTGAGATGTAATGTGATTCAGTGCTTGGAGGAGTGTGGAGAGGCGAGATAGTCAGGAATTAGTCTTGGACCTAGGTTTCGTGACATTTAAAACTCTTCAACAAATTGCTTCTATAACCTTGAAGAGAATGATACTACATGTTAAATTAGATCAGAATTCCAGGGTTATTGTTAAATCAATATAACTATGCACAGCATTCTATAACATAGAAATAATTATTCACTGATTAACGTCAATATCTACTAACTAACTAGTAAAACAAACGAAACTACCTTTTTTCCCTCTCTTCATCACACAAGAAATAAGCAAATATCTTCTAGTAATTAGAGTAAATTTTCTAGACAGAGAGAGAGAGAGAGCGAAGAAAAACATGAAAAAAATTCCTCTTCGTAAAATCAATAGTATCTATGATCAAAGAGATTAGATTGTAAAACAATGACTAATTACTATTTAATTAAATAATAATAATATTAATTTATTTAAACAAAATGTGGTTGATATTGAGTGCAGTGACATTTTCGACAGTATGAAAGATATTATTATTACTATTACCATTACTATTATTATTATTATTACTATTACCATTACTATTATTATTATTATTATTATTATTATTATTATTATTATTATTACTATTACCATTACTATTATTATTATTACTATTACCATTACTATTATTATTATTATTATTATTATTATTACTATTACTATTACTATTACTATTACTATTACTATTACTATTACTATTACTATTACTATTACTATTACTATTACTATTACTATTACTATTACTATTACTATTACTATTACTATTACTATTACTATTACTATTACTATTACTATTACTATTACTATTACTATTACTATTACTATTACTATTACTATTACTATTACTATTACTATTACTATTACTATTACTATTACTATTACTATTACTATTACTATTACTATTACTATTACTATTACTATTACTATTACTATTACTATTACTATTACTATTACTATTACTATTACTATTACTATTACTATTACTATTACTATTACTATTACTATTACTATTACTATTACTATTACTATTACTATTACTATTACTATTACTATTACTATTACTATTACTATTACTATTACTATTACTATTACTATTACTATTACTATTACTATTACTATTACTATTACTATTACTATTACTATTACTATTACTATTACTATTACTATTACTATTACTATTACTATTACTATTACTATTACTATTACTATTACTATTACTATTACTATTACTATTACTATTACTATTACTATTACTATTACTATTACTATTACTATTACTATTACTATTACTATTACTATTACTATTACTATTACTATTACTATTACTATTACTATTACTATTACTATTACTATTACTATTACTATTACTATTACTATTACTATTACTATTACTATTACTATTACTATTACTATTACTATTACTATTACTATTACTATTACTATTACTATTACTATTACTATTACTATTACTATTACTATTACTATTACTATTACTATTACTATTACTATTACTATTACTATTACTATTACTATTACTATTACTATTACTATTACTATTACTATTACTATTACTATTACTATTACTATTACTATTACTATTACTATTACTATTACTATTACTATTACTATTACTATTACTATTACTATTACTATTACTATTACTATTACTATTACTATTACTATTACTATTACTATTACTATTACTATTACTATTACTATTACTATTACTATTACTATTACTATTACTATTACTATTACTATTACTATTACTATTACTATTACTATTACTATTACTATTACTATTACTATTACTATTACTATTACTATTACTATTACTATTACTATTACTATTACTATTACTATTACTATTATATTATTATTCTTCTATCCTTATTATTTGCAGTAGTAGTAGTATATTTCACAATTATGATGATATAGTATAATATTATTAATGAATAACAAATAAAATACTCGAAAATTCTATATATTTATTAAATGAAGGTTTTAATAGTTGGTATTCTATCACATTATGTTAAATGTGATGTTGATTAAAGAAGTAGTATTATCTGTTTCAATCTGATGGATGAATGATAAATGAATAAAGGGTAAGAATATACTAAGAACTCTGCTGTTACTATGTTGAAATTGTATCGTATTACACAATTTTATCAAGTCTTCTATTCATATGTGTGTATATGCATGGATGGATGGATGTATGGATGTATGTATATACGTACAGTATAGACCGTGGGACATGTGCATCACTTCAAGTACCATACCACATTAGTGCAGTAAAATGAACATCTAATATAAATAGAACTAGTAGTTAAATCAATGATAGTAAGAAAGAAATGTGTACAAATAGAATATCACAGGTGCAGAAAGTATTATTCAAGTTAGGTTGTGACTGGAAAGCGAAATTCAGGAGGCGCGTTTCGTCATATTTGGGACTAATCAGATGAATGTACTTGTGTCCACGATTCTGCTTGCCAGTCACAATCCAACTTAAACAGTACTTGTGATTTATAGCTATATGGAGGCAATCCGCTCAGGATGTACATATAATAACAGATGTTGACCAGTTTCAGTCCATGACAGATCAACGGAAAGATACAAGTTCATCCTAGGTTGAAAGTTCATGAAAAGTTTAAAATAATTTTGAGCTCATAATTTAAGGAAAGATAAAAAAGTCAATGCATCTGGACAATTGTGACGAATTCTATGACATGTCACCTAATGTTTCTAATTACTAGTTACAGTAATCATGCAAACTGTAACCAAGTAGTCTTGATCTACTAACACGAATCAGACCAGTAAACAGTGACTTGATGAATGTTTTCGTTTGACTACTTCTAACTTTCTTCTATCCTACTCTAATATATAGGTAGGTGGTAAGTGAGCATTATAATACATATTCTAATCACCTCAGTCGATGAAGGATCACAACTTCATTAATCGATTTACTGTCTTTCCGCAATACCAAGAGTAAATGTTTTTTCTCTATTCACTTACTAAGTGAATGATACTGTTCTTTTCATTTGTTGTATTAGCCTCCACTACACTGAACATTTTCATGGAAGATATTTCCATACAACTTCAATAAGTTGAAATGAAATGTTTACTAGGAATTACACTTTAATGTATAGCAGTTATTTAGAAAACTAACACAAAAATGGTTGAGAATGTTAATTAAAACACACGGTAAATAACGATGACGATAATTCCAGCTGCTTTTCTGATTCATTTTTGTTCCTAAGTAATGTTGACTAAGAAATGATATCATCATCTGCTAATTGATCAACACTTGACAACCATAGTAGTAGTCAATTGATGTGTACTGCATTCATTTAATGATTTTTAACCACAAAATCAATAATCGTTAACTAAGATCTTGATAATTATTTGAAGAAAAACTACATTTATTTGTGGACTAATTATCATCAATCAATCAATGTATGTAACTTCATGTCGAGCACAAACCGCCGATCAGCATTCTCTAACCAACTCTGTCTTGGGCTTTACTATCCAGTTCTTCTTAAGTGTTATTCATTCTCTTCATGTTTACCACCAACTCCCGGTGTAATATGTTCCTTGGTCTTCCTATTCCACTATGAGCTTCAGGATTTCAATTTAGTGCTTATCATTGTGTGTCCTATCCACCTTTAACGTCATTTCCTGATTTCTTCCTCAGCTGGAATTTGGTACAAAACTGATTATAGTAGATCAAATTTACTAATCATCTAATTAGTATAATTAGATAACATCTATTAAGCTGAGGTTATTTACACTGTTTTCAATGTTCACTATGTGTACAGTATTCAACACTTCTGATCATCTTTTCATAATTTTTGTTATTTAATGAATGAATGAAAACTGGGGGTGCATTGAACAAAAATATACTGTTTGTCACAAGTGAACTGATTATTGTAATTGAAGTGAATACAAACAACTAAACGTGAAACCTGTCTTTTTAAAACCTCCTCAATTCATTTACAATAATCAGCTCACTGCTGACTAACATCAAGAAATTCCTGAGGCTTTAGTGAATTGTCATGACTAGTGGAGTACAGACTTGGTGGGAGTCAAATAGTTATCATCAGCGGCAACAGATGATCGTCACGCTATATCACAAATTATTGGAAGTCGGAATTCTACCGTTGGAAGCAGACTGAGAAAGTAGTGTAATGGTAAAAGTTCACCGTGAGATCTAATTGACTTGGGTTCGACTCCATAGCAGGTTATAGGGTGGACACTACTGGAGTACCATGCTATGACTAAACACCTGTCTAATGCTTCTTGGTTTTCAATGGTACTCAATAAACATAAATCTGTGGCTAATACAACAATTAAAGTGAATACCTGTCTCCTTAAAACCCCCTTATTTCAATTGTCATATTTGTTTCCCACCTTATTATGAACCTATTACTCCAAACTCTGTGCACAACTCCCATAATTTAGCCTTTATTCTATTTTCTGTTTACTGTTACTAATTGATCCAGTGTAGAGTATATAAAAACGATTGTTTTTACTCACTAAATGACTTGGTTTTAACTTCCACCCACTAGTGTTTATTCTTCCTATCCATATCTTTTAGAAAGAATTTTGTCAATCAAGTATCATGCTATTCACACATCGTTTTCATGTCTATCATGTTGTAGTCATTAAACAAGTTCCATTAGCTATTTTTCAGCAATAACTGCAATGTTATTTCAGATATTGTGCAAGAAAAAGCTGTGATTCGCTAGGAGTCAGGCTTCTAGTGAAATGAAACACAATAGCACCATACAAGATTACTCAACATCAACTATAATAAAAGCTAATTAGCTGCATAACACTCATTATTAAATGAATGACAGAATAACGATCATAATGTTCAATTCTCTTATTTGGATGGTTTAATTGTGAAGCTTTTATCATCGCTCTGAACATTATCATGTATACTTACTTTAGGTAATTAAGTCACGTAAATAATTGCTAATGATACTATTCAATATTATAACAGAAGTTTCTTATATCAACCATACAGCTTAAAAAACAACATTACTAATAATCTCCACCTGAGATGTAGGATTATAGTAACTGGGTGTTATGAAGTTTGTTGAATTTTAATCTGATAATATGAAGTGGCTTGAGTTAGACAACCAGTAAAAATCAAGAGCTGGCAATCGACAACCATTTCGACCCAGTACAGTACTCTTTGTTAATACGCATCCATGACCCCATTAGAAAACGAGCCCATGACCTTCAGACTACGTAACGAACAAGTGACCATTAGACTACTGAGTTGATCACTATCCAACGTTTGATATTTTTAACTAAGTCAATTTGGAATATATTTGCACCACTTCGTCCAGTGGCATCAGTAGATAACTGTATCTTACCCAAATGTGTTGAACTCCACTGATTACATCCTCTCTCCAAGGAATTACCTCTAGAAGTTAGTCATAAGGGAGGTGATATTAGTTGTAATTGAATGTCATGGGGATTGTTGAATTTTAAATCAGTATCACAAGTTAGTCAGGAACAAATGATCTAACGGTTATACAACCTGATTTTCAATAGTTGTAAAAATCAAACTAATTTCTAATATCAATTTTATAAATTATCTTCATCACTACCACTAAATCACGTTTATTGAATACTTGAAATCCTTTCAGGTAAAGGACAATTATGAATAAAATGATCATACTCATGTTGAATATATAACAATGAATAAACTGTAAGTGCATACTTCAATTAACAGTAGGATATGCCTATCTATTGGTACTAATCATTAGTTCAATTTACTTTTAACTACAACAGATTTATGTAAATTGGTATCGATGATCACAGTTGAAAAATACTTTTTTAAGAAGAAGAGAACTTTTAAACGAATTTGCTCAGTAGGTATAATACACTGGACTAATTCGACTTTATTGATTATGTTGGCAGTCAGTCATTTGCAACGTAGGACTTGCTATGTGCATACATTAGTTCACATTGTCGTGCTCCACTTAACACAGTGATGAAATTATTGGATCAAATCGCAGAGTAGTGAGGGGTAGTAACTATATTAGTATTACTAGAGAAGATTAGAAACCAAAGATAACATATACAAAAATATGATTGAGTAAAAAAATTATGATGAATTTGGAAGTTTAGAATTCGGAGGAGGAGAAGAAATGGATACACCTGAACCATTGCAAACGATTTTGAGCTTGTGTTACCCAAAGTCTCTAACCACTGGTTACTATCATCGTGCTGACCTCAACCAAATTGTCTGCACCTATTAACATGGCTCAATTCAAGTGTCAGTGACTTCATGGGCTGGTGTCATGTTTTGGTTTGGCTCTGACTCGACTAGTAGTAATCGAATAGAGAGGCTGTATAAGACTAATGTACTTTTTTAGCATATCTTTCACAGGCATACATTGCTACATAACCTCACAATCAATGGTATCAAACTCAGCCTTAGGGTCAAGGAATACAGCAATTGTTGGATATCTAAAATTGTGGCTATGTCTCAGGACCTACCAGAGTGTGAATATTTGGTCTATACAACCACATCCCTGTCTGAAACCGCTTTGGTTATCTATAGTCTGCTCTTCATGAGCCTTAGTTAGGCGTCGAAGTATTATTGAAGCTAATATTTTAGACACTGTTTGCAAGATCAGTGTGACTCACACGAATGTGGCATCACTAAATGTTGTATTACAATTCACAAAGTTCCTCTATTAGAGACTACATTGAAAGCAATAACGTTGATGTTGATGTACCAAAGCACTATTTAAAGTAAATACTACTACGCTACACTTCATTGTACAATTAATATTTAATAATAAGTTCTATGGGAAAACTGACGATGTACCTAGAAGTTCGATATCGGAACCTGTTTTTGCTAAAGTGCTTTCATGAAAAATGTGGGTAACGTGATATTTAGGCCAATGAATGATGACCTTCATTTCTATAAGAAATATATGGATGATATATAGATTATGTGAAATAAAATAGGGATTTCAATGTCATTTTGTATACATTCATTAACTATTATCACACAGTTGAATTCATATTGGAAGAAGGGAAGAATTCTGAACTTTGTTTCGCTAATGTCTTATTAACGAGTTCGGTTGGTCCACTGTAAAGACTTAGATATGGTCAACATGAGTTGGCCTATTTACGTGCTTTCAATGTTGGGTTCCATTGAGTGAAGAAGTGAACTTAGTTGGGTCTTTAGCTTATCTCATCAGATTAATTTTTCTCAAATGAAAAAAATAGAAAAATAATTAGCTACTCAATTGGGTTCATCAATAGGAACATGGGACCAAAGCTGCATTCAGTAGGAGTCCTTTTAGTTGAAAAGGAAACTATTTTGAACCTGGAATTTAAAGGTGAAATTGTAGTTGATATTTTTAGAAGTCACCTATCAGAATTCTGAAGAAAACATTTTGTGTTGCCAAAGTAAACGTCTTCGTCAGCTGTTCTATGAATTGTGATTGCGTAAAGGATAAACATTCTGTTTCGATCACGTCCATGTGTAAATACATGTTTACTTACCTTTGCAGAGCAGGGTTTAGTGTCGACACAAAGCGTTCGCTTTTCAAAACGTGTCCATAAACATTTCCCTACTTGACTTTCGTAAAATGGATTCAAGAGCATACGCAGCACAAGTTCAGAACATCCAGGAATCACCAGCTATTCTATCCCGCTACATCCTTCTTCCATAATCATCTGTAAGATTAAACAAAAAGGTTAAAAAGATTTAAATTACTATCTTATACACTGTAGAAGCTTTGATAATTCATAGCTTTCAACAAGAACTCAGTGTACAATAAGTTGATAAGTATAAGTCTTGTTTAATCATGATCGTAAGATGAAATTAAATTTATCATACCATAGAGTTATTCATTTATACATTCAGTTATAAAAACCTACTACATTCAATATTGGTCAGCTCACAGATACATTCGAAGTAAAGACCGGCGTCAGACAACGCTGCTTACTCTCGCCCTTTCTTTTTCTACTGGTAATCGACTGGATCATGAAGACTGCAACATCTCAAGGCACTCTCGGAATACAATAAACAACATCGACGCAACTAGATGACTTGGACTTTGCAGATGACCTAGCTCTTCTTTCTCACACACAACATCAAATGCAGATGTAGATAAACAGTGTAGCAGCAGTAGGCCTTATCATGCATAAAGGGAAAAGCAAGATCCTTAGATACAAAACAACGAACACCAACCTAAACACACTTGACAGAGAAGTTCTGAAAGATGTAGAAACCTTTACATATTTGGGCAGCATCATCGACAAACAAGGAGGGTCTGATTCGAATATGAAGGCGCGGATTGGTAAGGCAACGGCAGCATTTCTACAACTGAAAAACATCTAGAACTCAAACCAACTTTCAGCCAACATTAAAGTCAAAATTTTCAATACAAATGTGAAGACAGTTCTGTTGTATGGAGCTGAAACTTGGAGAACTACGAAAAGTACCCTTCTGTAGATACAAGTATTTATAAACAACTGTCTGCGTAAGATTCTTCGGATTCGTTGGCCAGATACCATCAACAGCTACCTTCTGTGGCAGAAAACTAACCAACTTCCAGCGGAGGAAGAAATTAGGAAAAGACGCTGGGAGGTGGATTGAACACACATTGAGGGAATCATCAAACTGTGTCACAAGACAAATACTGACTTGGAATCCTAAATGCAAAAGAAAAACAGGAAGACCAAAGAACACATTGCGTCGGGAATCGGAAACAGACATGAAGAGAATGAAGAGCGTTTGGGAAGAGCTGGAAAGGAAAGCCCAGGATAGAGTTGGTTGGAGAATGCTGGTGGCGGCCTATGCTCCACATGGGGTAATAGGCATTGATTGATTGATTAACTACAATCAATATTAGCATACATATACAACTTTCATATATGAATCCATCGTAAAGCAATTAATCTCTTCACTGAAATATCTTGTCACTTTCCTCATTAATACAATAGGTTTCTTTCATTATCAAAAAGTAAAACTAATTAATGAATTATAGCTATTTCATTTAAAGAATAAACAATACATTCATAGTAAAAAGTACAATTTACATCAATTTATACAATGAACATACTACTAACTTTGTCTATTACTATTCACTGGTCAATGTGTATATACAACTTTGTCTATGGATAAAATAGATTAATTGTTTTCTTACTAGACACAATTATTGATTCATTTTTATTTTTCATGGTATTTTTGTTTGTGTTACTTTTAATTTTTCTAGTCTTGGTAACTAGATCATATCTCAATATTGTTTCTAAGTTAAATAGTATCTACCAGTGAGAGAGTTGTAATCATTGAATCGTATGGTGGGGGTTTAAAACTGTCGATTGTTGTATTGTAATTCATTGGTAGTGAATTTTTAATTTTAGTTAGTTAATAGTTTAGAGAAACAATTATTTAATAGTCATTTATTAACATACACCTCATCATGATGTAACTGCCTAAGCTGATGACTTCTTGTTAGAAAACGTTGTTATGATGATTAAAATGAGTATGACCAGTTAGTATGCTTCCACACGTCTACCCTCTGATTGTTAGTCTCCCCTCTCAAAGTCAAAATAAAGAAAATAAGACAACTAAGCTGACAGAATCTTATTATATTTCAGCCACTCCATTATATACACACAAAACCTGACCACATAGTCCAGCCAGTTAAGAATTTAACATCAATACAAAACAAGGAAGATAGTGGTAGTGAATAGAGGTTACTTGTACACAACCAATTAACTATAGTTCATAAATAAGAGATAATCTACTAACAGTAAATATACTAAACGGGAGGACAAGGCATAGGGAACGGAACAATGATAAGAATAAAATGCATACATTACCCACAACTAAAATAATTGAAATAATCTCCTATAACATAATTCTAAAAGTTTGTTACTCTTGTTTAGTCGTTCAGCATAACGAATCTTCCTAGAATCATTGGAATAGGTCTTGAGATAATCAGCGTTTTTAGCATAAAATTATATCTTGGTTTAAAGATATAGATAATGATGGTGAATTGAACCTCGGAATTGCAGAACAGGATATCCAACTAAGCCCCATAGAGGGTATGAATAACTTATCATATTATGTGATTGCTAAATGGTTGGTAGAAATCCTTAAACCAATGAAGAATCTGCTATGTAGATAAAGGTGAATTTAAGCGACTGATATAACTAACTATAAAACATAATTAACAACCAAATTGTAGTTGATACTCAACATAAAGATGAGATTAAATCTATGTCATCCAAATGTATTTTTAGTCGATAAGCTAAAAAACATGATGACAATGAACACGTCCGACTGTTTGATTAGAAGTCGTAATGAAACATAAAACAAGGAGCTCCAATTTCTTTAGTTACTATCTTCTACAACCCTCAAAGCTGCATAATATGGATGTACAAAAAAACGCTTTATGATTCATGGTTATATTTACTTAACACTTTATTCCCATGTGTTCTAAGTGATGATTATTATTGTTATACGAAGACGATGGTATAATATTAAACAGAGTATAAACAAAGTAAACAAGAAAGATTTAGAAGCCTTACCCTTAAGTAACTTTTTGATCAACATACATCTTGTAATCAACCTGTAGAGTTGAAAGAGAATACAATTAAATCAAATATGTACAAATAACAGTAATATGGTTATAAACATGACACGAATCTGTCAGTCAACTACGCCAATAATTCCAGCCGGTTATGTGCTAGTATTGATATCTAGAATGATGATGAAAACTTCATGATAAAAACATTCTTCTCAAAGAATAAGCAACCTTTAAATTTGATTATTTAAAATTAAGATGAAAGTTGATACTGCTACTAATATGATGCTCAACCGTGCAATTAATAGAAGTAACTATAACATGACTATACTACTGATTACCAAAATTAATGTTAGTTTTCATGAGATCCATAAGATGGAGAGAAATGAAAATGAGTAATTCATGAAGATTTGCAATACTCATCTCTCAATCTCCTAAATTTCTACATCCTTCAATAGATTAAAATTAATCTCATTCTCATATCATTACTCTACGATAGCACTGATACTTATTACAGTTTATTGTTTTAAGCATGAATTAGTTGAGTTTACATGTAACAGTTTTATCATAGTAGAATGATTAACCAATGCATTCTGTTCACTTTCTCTAATGCCCGATTGATCTAAATGTGTTAAAAGTCAGCTTTTATTGATAAAACAATAATGATTTACAACTAGTCAGAAGATGCCTTATCTTCAGCAGAGTATAAGGCTATATACATAAGAAAATCTTGAAGGAAAAAAAGTAAAAGGTGAGCAAATGACCCAGTAAGATTATTAGGTGTAATTACATTTAATAATGAAAGCAAACAATCTAAATGAGGCATGAAATAAAGGATGACTATCCGATAACTGAAACTGGTGATTGAATGAGATCTAATGAAATTCATTACAATGACAAATAGTTAATATGTACAGTATTAACATTTGTTTATGCATTACAACATTTCGCCTTTTAAACGTACCATTGATGATATCGTTCCATATGACTTAAACTGCATTATTATGATTACAATTAAAAGTAAATTACTTCTAAATGTTGTCAATCATGTCCATGTAAGAAAATATGCAAGATCGTCTCATAACATTATAAATGACATTTTAACAATCTAGTCCTATAGCCTATCCAACTCTTTCAACTGATAGATCATTGTAATGCTAATATAATCCACTTTTAAATATATGAATTTCACTTGATAATGTAGTCTTCACTATACTTCCAATTACCGTTTCTCTTTACGTTTACCGTGTACTCTCCATTACACATTACTGAGTTGACAATTATTTTATTTATTGTTGATTAAACATTCATACAAGTTCAAAGTGTTGCAGAATTCATTCGTTACTTTCAGCCAGTTATCTTTAATGCTTCAGATCATTCATGACTTGTTATGAAGTTAAATCGTCGTGATTTATGTAACTTTAGTTATGTTGAACTATTGTGGAAGAAGGGCAGTATTAAGCTTATACACCATATTTTATTCTTTGTATTCCTATGAGAAGTAACAAAATGTTCAGAACAATTTAACTATTAAGTATTAACTTTTATTGGTTTCTCATGCTGTCGGTAAAATATGATGAAAATTATTATTAATTATAGTGTTGAGTTGAGATGGTTTAGTAGATGGAGGCTTGTTTATTCATTATTCATTATTTGTATTCAGTTAGATATCCATTGAAACTGACATGTATTAGACGTCGGATTTTCATAGTATGCAATCTCTCACTTACGATCTCACTAAGGATCGACCCCCCCCCCCCGAGCATCTGATCTCGAGTCAAATGCTTAACTATCAGAACAGCTCAATCAACTTACAACAGTAAAATTATCACTTTGTTCAATTTGTAATGTAGCTTGATAACCATGCAATAACATTAATAATAACTGTGTCACTTTTAATTAATCTGAACAAATTAAAACTTCAAGAAATTTCTCAAATTAACCACTATATTACAACATTACGAACTGATGAAAATTAAAATCCTTTCATTGAACATTTATTCATTAATGTTGAAGATTAAATATTTGACTCCCAGAAACAGTTGTATGTGTTAAGTTTCATAATAAATTGTAATCATTGTCCAATCTATCTTAGTTCTTAATATGTATCCAATCAAGATAAATCTCTCATAGATACAAACAGTAATTAAATATATAATAAATCAAATAGTTAGTGTTAGTTAGAAGCGAAGAAAGGAAGGAGGAGGGGATGAGGGAATGGGATGGGATTATTTGGTTGGTGGACGCGAACACCAATAAGATGCGTGCCTAGTTGAGAATATATGACTGACTTAAGTCCACTCACCCCTCCCAGGCAGACAATAGAACAACCAGAATTGAGAACAGGAAAACTGAGAGAGCGAGAGCTGAGAACCGAGAACTGAGAACGTATTATATTCTAATCTTGCCTTTATATACACATAGAATCAGACCACATAGTGAACCAGTCAAGAATCTAACATTTGTACAGAACAAAGGGAAGAGTGGCAGTGAACGGTAAAACTTGTACACAATTAAGCAATTGTAGTTCAAGGTAATAAACAATATACTAAGAGCAAATATACTAAACTGGAGAACCGGGTAAGGGGAACGTAACGGTCATAGAAATGAAATGTCAACACTGTCCACAGTTATAATAATTGAAATAATCTTCTAAAGCACAATTCCCGAAGATAGTCAATCTTCATTAGGTGCCCGGCATATCAGTTAGATTGAAAGTTATATTAAAAGCAAAAAAAAAAACTAATAAATCATTAAAACAAAAAAAATTTTTCTTTTTTTTTTGCAAACTATCACATATTTTAAAATTTAACAAATACACACAAAAAAAAGAATGTTATGTGAAAAAAAATCAAACAAACAAGATAAAACTGTCAATATTCAATCAATAAATAAATGATTACATTCAATCTAATCAATGTTCATCATACCAATGTTAATTATAATCAATAAATTCATTTATTATTTATTGATTTATAATAAATCAATTAAAGATAATAAATTAATTGTATTTATTAGTATTATTATTATTATTTCTTATTTTCATGATAAATTTAGTGACGTAATAAGTTATGCTTGGAAAAAAAGAAAACTCATTTACATTTTTTTTCAAAAAAACTTTTTTTAAATGAAACATGTAACTATGAAATGGTATTTATATGTTTCTGGTGTTTATTTTTGTTTTTTTTTTTGAAATTTGTAACTAACAACTGAAATATTAACAAATCAGATATATTATCTAATTGATATAGACTATGCTCAGTAGCTATAGTTAATATTACTTATGTTAATATGTATTCATATATTCTATAAGTTGGATTGTGACTGGCGAGTGGAATGCAGGACGCGCGTTACGTCCTATTTGGGACTCATCGGCTGGATGTAGCTGCATCTTAATATCAATGTGCCCGTTGCACAAGTGCCACCGTCTGGACCAAGTAGTCTAGTGGTAAACGCGGTGGCATAAGACACGAAACGGACTGAGTTCGAATCCCAGTGTGAACATCAACATTGGAATGCAGGTACATCCAACCGATGAGTCCCAAATAGGACGAAACGCGCGTCCTGGATTCCACTTGCTAGTCACAATTAAACTTATATAATACTTGTGAATAATTCGCTATATCGAGGCAATCCGCAAATATAGCACATATAATAACAATGACTGACCAGCTTCAGTCTATAACAAATCAACGGGAATATACAAGTTTATCCTAATTCATATATTCGTCTGTTATTACTCCTTGTAGAGGACAGATAGACTATCAGAATTGATAAATCAAGTCTCACATGGGCTCTTATATATATTTGTTGCCAAGTTCGATCCAAAGTTTTTTTCACATTTGTCTCTAACTCCCGGCGCAATGTGTTATTTGGTCATCCACTTTGCATCCTTTTGCATTGAGGATTCCATGTTAGTGTTTATCTTGTGACACAGTTTGATGATGTCCTTAATGTATGTACTATCTGCGTCCAGAATTTTTGGTTGGCTTGTTTTCTGCTACAGTAGATTCTTAGTGATGGTGTCTGGACAACGAATACGAGGTATCTCACGTAAGCAATTGTTTATCAATACTTGTTTCGTTTGAATGGCGCTTTTCATAATTCGCCATACACATTTCTGCTCATAAAATAGAACTGTTTTCAAATTTGTATTGAAAATTCTCACGTTGATGTTGACTGACAGATAATTTATTTCATATATTATTCAATTGTACAAATACTACACTTACATCATCAATTCAAACATTCACAAATGCATCACATCCGCCTCGTTGATTATAGATGATGATGCTCACGTATGTAAAAGTTTCTACATCTTCCAGAGATTCTATGTCAAACTTGGTTGAGTTGATATTCGTTGTAATGTATCAAACGATCTTACTTTTCCTCATTGTGTATGTTGAGGCCTACTAGTGGTTGAAGAGGCTGTTGTTATACACGCTGACTTCACCAATATTTGTTGTTGTTTGTGCGATAGAAGAGGTGGGTGATGTGCGAAGTGTGAGTCGATTAGTTGTATGCTTGTTGTCCACTGTATTCCATGCTTACCTTAAGATGATGCAATTTTCATAATTTAATGAACTATCAGAAGAACGGGAAGGGACGAGAGTAATCATCACTGTTTGATACCTGTTTTTACATCGAATGAATCTGTGAAATGAGTAGTAAAACGTGAATCTGTGATATTTTGCAATGTTCATCTATTTTCACCTGTCATAAACGTCTCGCTATCGGCTTCTCACTAAAGGTTCAGGAACATCCTGAAGCTGTTCAATAGTGAGCTGATTATTATAACTGAATACCACTCTCCATAAATCGCCTCAATCAAAACTTAAATCTGTTTTGACTTTTTTCCTCTTATGTAACCAGAACTATCAACGTATTAGTGATTTGTCATTATTATCTGATTAGATTAATAAATCCCTTTAAGTAATAAATCTACTTTTATATAGTTTTCAGTGCTGTCGTACTTTTCATATATAAATACCTTATTAAAAATCCTTGATTCAATCTCCCTCTATATCTCATGATAAACAATGATATTTACGTAGTACACTAACTATGATTAACTACAAGGATGAATGCATTCAATACACGATCATTCTGTCTTGATTGTTGTTTGTATAGGATGTAGCAAGCTGTATGAAATCTCTTTCTAACAGTTTAATCTTTATAGTATTTCACGGCGTTTTTCATACTTCTTAGTATATTTCATGTCGTCTTCGTTATTAATAAGATTGTTATTGTTGATTGAAAATATGTCTTTTATTAATTTCACCATTTGAGTATAACATTCATACTTTATTTATAACTAATGGAATGGAAAACTGTTTGAATTTAACCGGGTTCTGAATAATAAATCTCCACTTTTAGGGTAGAAAAAACTACCATAATAAGTTGACCAAATAATTGTATCACCTTTAGTATGATATGGTATATTTAGCTTGTTGTCAATCGAATCGAATACTTAACACTAAGATGAAAAAGAAAGAACACACGAATGATGATCCAAATGGTTCATGAACACTGATTAGAATCATTTAGCTTAATGCATTTATATACAAGTACAGTGAATGTTAGTTAAAGAAAATCATTCAACCGAACAAGTAAAACAAAATGATTAACATGAATGAATTAAATTAACAAACTTATAATATATACTTTGAACTATAGCTTATATTGGATTCATTTAATGTTCATTATAAGTCTTGGTTCTAATTGGGCGTTGTGGAGATTGTACAATGTCATTTTGATGTCAGGATTTAATCTGAATTAGACAATCATTGATCACCAGGAAGCAATGAACAGCTGTCCTACTATAGGACTTATTCAACAGTGCTCATTAACGACCAAATCCTGGATCAAACCTAGGACCCTCTGGTTTCACAGCTAACGTTTTGCCATTAGACAACTAAGTCGGTTACCAACAGTCGATATTTCTATCTCAGCCTTTTCGTGATATCCTTGTGCAATCGAATCCGTCGTCTTCGGTGGGTAACTGCCTCACACAAGACACGGTTGTATTCCAGTGGTCAAGTCTTCTCACTAGAACTCTAGGAATTACTTTAAGAAGTTAGATACTAGTGAGTTTATATTAATTATGATTGGGTGTTATAGAACTTGCGAGTGTATATAGGCACCCTTACAGTAGCTAAAATCCCAATTTGAACATTAACGCTATGAACTATCAACTACCCACCTATCAACTATCCACCCAGCGAATTCCACATAGAATGGAATCACAATTCAACTCTAAAATGTGTTATTTGATTGAATATAATACAGATTGATGTTGGCAGGGTACCACTGAAAACAAGGGAGGACTGGACAGCTGTTTTGTTCTATTGTGGAACTCCTCCTCAGTGCATACCCTAGATTCCGCACTAGGGACTTCAAGTTGATGCAAACGCCTAAACATCTGCACCACTAGGCCGGAACCCAATGGTAGAATTACCACTTCCATCAATTTGTGATATGTTTGCTATCATTAAGAAATCATATTAAACTGTTTCATACTGATCTTATCAAAATATTATGTCATTAAAAAAAAGTGGTTATTAACTGTTATTTATCCAATGAATTGATTATCTTTTTTTTTTTTGATACAAGAAATACAAGAATGACAATCAGTTAAGATGAATTGAAATGATTATTGAATTCATTTGAATTAGTTAAATGAAAATTCCATATTTACAGTTTATAGTAAATTAAACATTTCAGTTTTTTTTACGTTCGTTACACTGTATGAAATTCAAATGAAATTGTAACTATGGCTACTAAAAGTATACACATAATAATGATTTATGATTTAATATTTCTTATACATAATAAACATGAACAGAATGTATTATTGACATTAATGAAGTCGAAGTAAAACATTTAAATAGATAATAGATAGGCAGTAACAAATTGGATGATATAAGTGAATATGCATCTATATGTGTATATGGTATGCAGTTGAAATTTAATCAGTAGGAAGGAAACATTGTAAATATTTCTAGGCAAAGTTAACATTCCTTATGAAGGTGACAATTGATTAAGTAATTTCATATTCAGTGATATAATCACTAAGTTATACATGAAATATGAAAAACATTTTATATGATTAAAACATTACATTGATTAATGATTAACTGATAGTTGATTAGTATAATGTTAGTGATTTAGTGATTTAGTATTGTCTACATTAAATGTTAATGTTATTTACATAGGTGTATTGAAGTAAAGCGTGAGATTCGTATTCATACTATTCAGTACTTGTTATGGCGTGAAGAAAGAGAGAAGGGATTTGGTTGGTTGTAGCGAAAGCCAATGAAGTGTGCCTAGTCGGTAATACGCGACTGACCTAAGCCCACTCACCCCCCAGGCCGAAAATAAAAGAACCAGGATTGAGAACCGGAAAACGAACAGAGCGAGATCTGAAAACCAAGATCCGAGATCGTATTATATTTTAATCATGTCTTTATATATACATCAAATCAGACCACACAATGAACCAATCATAAATGTAACATTTGTACAGAACAAAGGGAAGAGTGGCAGTGAACGGTAAAACTTGTGCACAATTAAGTAAACGTAGTTCAAAGTAATAAACAATATACTATGAGCAAATATACGAAACTAGAAGAACCGGGTAAGGGGAACATAACAGTCATAGAAATGAAATGTCAACACTGTCCACAGTTATAATAATTGAAATAATCTTCTAAAGCACAGTTCCCGAAGATAGTCAATCTTCATTAGGTACCCGGCATATCAGTATCACGATAAGATACATTTCTATTAGACTATCTAGACTGTAATTAAACTTATTAGTTTATTATACACGGGGTTAAAGTGTTAATGTTTATTTTGTAACACTTAAATTTATGGTTAATCACATCTATTGTTAGAGTAGGCTACATTATTGCATTAATTCTATTATAGACATTTAATTCGACTCATTTATCATTATGCTTGATAATTTCACTTTGTCGTATTAATCTAATAATACATTAACTTCGTTGACCAGAAAAAAAGTATTTGATAACAGGAACCTTCTTCCACAATACGGTGTATCTGAAAAGATAGTCACTGTCATACAGAATCCTCACGGCAGGGACTGCTGTGAAAAATTGTGTATCGAGGGCAATTCACAGAATAATTTAAAGTAAAGTACGTGTCAAAGAAGGATTATTACTCTCGCCCTTTCCCCTTCTGCTGATAGTTAACCGAATTATGAATGTTACAACATTTTAAACCGAGTATGGAATACAGTGGACAACAAGCATACAACTAATCGACTCACACTTTGCACATCACCCGCCTCTTCTACCCCACAAACAATAACAAATATTGGTGAAGTCAGCCTTTATAACAATAGCCTCTTCAAACACTAGTAGGCCTCAACATACACAATGGGGAAAAGTAAAATCGTTTGATACGTCACAACGAATATTACTCTATCAAACTTGACATAGAAGCTCTGGAATATGTAGAAACTTTTACATATGTGAGCATCATCATCTATAATCAACGAGGCGGATGTGATGCATTTGTGAATGCTTGGATTGTTGATGTAAGTGTAGTATTTGTACAATTAAAAAATATGCGAAACCGAAATTAGCTATCAATCAACATCAAATTCAGAATTTTCAATTTCTAACATGAAGAAGACTCTAGAACAAGTTGCATCATGAATTGGGGGCAGATATGGAGGGGATGAGCAACACTCGGGAAAAACTCGAAATGAGAACCTATAACAGAGTTGTTTGGAGGATACCGGTCTGCCGCCTATGCTCCACATGGATAACAGACACTGAATGATTGATTGACCCAATGAAATTAAGGTATAAAATGAAAGAATAAATTGGGGTTACAAATAAATGACTGATGTTTAGTAAAATTTTATAATCGTAAATTTTGTCGCTAACGAAGTTAGATGAAAGTCAAGGAATGATTTCTTTTGGATACAAAAGTTCATTTTTTACCTATTAAACTGTGCTGGCTTTAGCAAATCTTAATATTGTAAAGTTGCTTTGCTTTGTTATTTATTGTAAATGTGTTGATTGTGTTTGCATAATGTCCTATGTCTAGTAGAAGTGCAATCGAGCCAAGGAAACTATTTAGTTCTATAATACAACGATTCTTTGGGACATGTTCAATAAAACGTGAGGACACTCATCTTTCCGTCCTTCTGGTGTACATTTTTTGTCAAAGTAAACGCAATTGGTGCTGACATGTGACCAATATTTACCAATTCTTGTTTGATATATTGAAAATCGAGTGGTACATAATCAGAACATTTTTGCAACAGAAAATGTTCGGTTTGTAGTTGCTTTTGTTTTGAGTAAATTTTTGTTGCTATCTGATTGCTTATGAACATTGATCGATTATTTGGTTTATCAACCTCCTTCCTTTAGTGTACTTCTTTATGAGTATTCATGTGTGTTTGGTTTCTTAAAGTCACTTTTCTATTGTTTTTCATTTTTCTTCAAGTATATATATTCAGTATAACTTTCGGACTATATAGTAGAGTGAGTTTATTTCATATTTGTATATCTATCTTTGATAGGTTTCATCATCACTTCGGGAGAATTCTAGGTCCAAAATCAGAAATGTGTTGCCTTTTCACATTCCCAATCCCAATTTTATGTCCAAAGTGAATTTCACTAAAAGTTTCCAGTTACTGGTTTGAGTGATTTATATCATTACATATGGTAAATGTTTTGTCTACGTGTTTTCTATAGAATATTATCTCATTCATGAAATGTAATAGATTTGCTTCATATTTGCTTGGAAAGAATGGATCTCAATGAACTTTTCATAACTAAGTATTCATTTGACTATAGAGTAGATTGCTGTTTCAATTGGATTTTCAGTAAGAACACTCGTTCTGAATATACTAGCTAATTATCGTAAATGTTTTTTCTAACAGAATATTTGTTAATAAAGATATTATGTCATAGGAAACTATGAGTTACCTATCAATGGTAAAACATGATATTATGCAATGTACAGGTGATTTCTTGAAGTCAGAAATATCAACCATAACCTAGGTTATCTACATTATTCTTAGTGCATTGTATCTAACACTTTTAATCATACTTTTCATTCATCATAGATTTCAGTTTAAGATCAAAAATTTCACAATCTTTGTTTTCCTTATCTATCAAGTGTCAAGCTGTTCTACGTTGACATGTAATTAGACGACATTTGAGAATGATACTATCATGTTAACATATAGCACTCATTCACTAAATGACTAAAAGTATTTAGTACAATATATCAAGTGGTCATTGAAACCATTATAGATAATCTTGCCACTCTCAATAATATACAAATAATTTATAATTTCAACAAATTGATTTCATTTCAGACTATTTGGAAAAAATTTGTATGAGATTTCATCCTTGATGAAGTCGCATCAGACAATAATACTTCATAAATATTAATTGTTATGATTGTTCCCTTTGTTCACTTACATTGAATTGATTGTTTGATTGTGTTACTGTGTATTGATAATGTGCTTCATAAGCATACAATTTGTGTATTAACTAATCGATTGTTTGCTTTTAACCAATCACTTGGATAGATTTTCTTACTTTTTTTTTGTACAACCCACACAGATACTATGCCATCATATAAGTGACATTATTTAGAAAAGATTTAGTCATTTAAAACTGATTCATTTGTGAATTATACCACTTGGTGAATTTATTTGGTAAGTATAAAGTTACAGTAGTTCTATGATTATATTATTCTACTACTAACATGAATATGTCTGAGTTAGACAGATATTGACAACAAAAAAGTACTGGACAGTAATTTCGTTCTAATACGGGACTCATTACCTCATCAAGGAATCCAACAATCTTTACAACACTTAATTACAATTAATAACAGCCAATTCCTGACTAATATTAGAAGGTAATTTCTGGAGGTCTAATGAGAAGATCCAACCAGTGGAGTTGAAGTATGTTAGCTGTAATCGCGAATTAAGTGAGGTTAAAAATATCAACTAATCGATTCCAACTTAGTAGCTTTATCTTAAAGCAATTATAGAGAAACCTGACAGTTTTGTGCTCTTTCCCCTAAAAGGAGGCTATGAGCGTGAACTGCTGAGAGCCCTATACTAGTACAAAACAACTGTCCAGTACTTAGCTTTTAATTTTTGTATAACCTAGATCTATTTTTGATATCAAATTCAACATCTTCACAACATCCAATTACAATTTCACTTATATCCATTTTATTTAACAAAATAGTTGCTTATTCATGAAGTCAATGTAGAAAGTACACAGATATTGTCTAGAGATAATTTGTCTTGTCTAATAGCTAAGGTGACATAACTTTTATTCCATCGAGAAACTTGGATATATTTCTTTTTCATGTTATTTTTTGGAGTTTTGAGTATATCTAAACAAAACCGAAGAATTTAATGGAGATTAGTAACAAGTAATGAATATAAATGAAGCATTAATGGTTTTATTAGTCAGGTAATATTTGGTCCAATAGTTATTGGATAAGATACAAATACTACTCATATTTCATCATAATATCTATTTATTAGCAATCATTCTTAGTTATGCAACAATCAATCATAAGGAAACATTTTTACTTACTGAAAGTCATTTACCATTTTTGTGCAGACCGACATTGGTGATGCATGATTACTACTAGAGTAACTGTCACTTCTAATATTTTCATAGCCACTTTACTGTGACAGTAAAGTGTGATAACTTGAACCGTTGTGTCATATGTGACAAGTTCTACATTCACAGAATCTATATTATGAAACTTTAAGATGCTGGTAAAAAAATGAACATTGTACATAATTGTCCGACTTAATGTTTTAATTTTCTTGTATAGATAGTTAATTTCCAACAGATTATATCATTTGAATTGGATGCTATAGAGATTTTTTAAAATTTTAATTGATTGTTTTAAATCGGTCTAAGTTTCACAACGAGCGAAAATTAAGTAAGCATTGAACACCTGTTTCGTCCTAGTATGGGACACATCAGAAGTCCATATCTACGTACCTACCAGGGTATCCAGACTAAGACCTTCATGCTTTACAGTAAACACTGGACTAGCTTCCTACGATTGACATTCGTAAGTCAGTCAGTTCGCGATATACTCGTTAAATTATTTACTTTATTTTTTTTTTATCAATCAGGGCCTCTACAACTGACAAAACATTTGGTTAAAATATCAAGTTGACAGATTTAGTTAAGTTTGATATCGAAGTTGGTTAGTATTATGAACAAAAATTCTTACTGACAGTCTTCAGTAGTGTGTATATTCCTTATATCTCATCCTTATCATTATAGATATAGAAGAAATAAAATAAGGCTAATTTAATGGATAAGTTCATTTGAGTAGACTAATGAAACAGAAGTAAAAATCATCAAATAATCACAAAATATGACTGGATAGAAGTAGTCAGTAGGAAACTATACTTGACGTAGGTTCTGTTAGCTTTGATGTATCTGGAATCTTTAGGCAACTGGTTCAGTTTAACTAATTCGATTTCTTATCATCCAGTTTCATGGCTAATGTATATTAAACATAACTGAAATATCTTAAATAAAAATGATGCATGTATGTGCGTTATGACGTTGAAAGTGTTGACAATGCTACTTCATGAATGATCAAATTATTCAATCATAAAAAAATAGTTTAATGCTGTGATTGATGAATATTACGTATTACTGTGTTGAAATCAATTCTTTGTATTTATCACACTCTACGTTCATATTCCATCGTATTGTTAGCTTACATGTTATAATATAAACTATTCATTTATGTTAGTTCTGTCAGATTTATGAATATAGACAAAAGATTTGGATTATCCACAATGTTTTCAATATTCACGGAATGGGGTTATTGTTGGATTAGTATAATGAGTGAATGCCATATATTCGAATAAAATTTTGAATAAGTATGTCACCTGAAGTCACCACCGCCACAACTTCAGGTTATTTGATTTGTGTCGAATTCCATCGCATCCGCTAATAAGTTATTGAGTTCAGATAGCCGAACTTGTAAAATGGATTGATACACATTAATTGAAAGTGACTGTAACTTTCTGTTGATGTTATTATGGAATAATACTGATTAGTTTCTTAGTAGCTAACTAGAGAATACAGTGACGTTTGACACATACGCAATGAGCGCGAATTTTTGTATTAACACTATGATCATGATGTGGTATATGCTTTAAATGGATGAAATGCGTGTACTGGATTCCACTTCCTGTTCACTATGCACATTTAATTATGTTTGTTAACTATCTTCTTATCAAAGAAATCAACTCTGTACGCACATATGACTAAAGCGACTAACCACTTTCCATCATTAACAGCATCATAGGAAGATTCCATTAGTTTTAAATTATAAAATAACTTATCAAGAAGACCATGCATGTACTTAATAGGATACATATATTTTGAATTATTTCGAAGAATTATTCATCTAGAATACAGTATTAGAACGAGTAAAGGAATACATGTAATGTTTGAGATCAGTTTACAAATGAGTCTATCATCGTCCCGGCTCATTAACCAATTCAATCCAATAAGAAGATAGTATTTATGACTGAATTGTTTTTCAGGACAGAAGCATTAAATTATAGAGGATATAAATATTTTACATGGTAAATACAGGAATCATAGTTTCATAGTAGAGCTACCTCTCCTAAGCTACAGGGACGACGATAAAGGGATTCATCACTGTGACTGAAAATTTGTCAGGTCATTTTTCAAGGAATTTGAAGTGAAGGCTTATTACAAAATGCACCCCTCCCATGAAAATCCTTACTAAATGGTAATGGTTTATCTACAGATGTATATACATCAGCCATAAACCACATATATATATATATATATATATATATATATATATATATAGTTCTTACTATAAATCTCGTTTCTATGGGGGGGGAAGGAGATATAATTGAATGAAGTTTATTTCATTATTGAAGCAAAAGCCTACTTCCGAGTAACAGCACAACTATTCACAAATACTATTTTCTATGTTGATTAGGTTACAACCCTAACTGTAACTTTAAATCCTAACCTAACAACAAATTCATGACACTAAATACTAATTCGGGAATTACATTGCGTTTCATCACATCTTGTATTTAGCGCTATATTCTACTCTTGACGAGAGTTTCTGAATCCTATTGCTAATATTAGTCTATACGATAAATGTTGTTTCTAGCCTTAAGTTATAACCGTATTCTTGAACTTTTGCTTACCGACGACGTAAGACTAGCGGAAATATAATTCAAGATAGTGGAAAACACCATAAGTTGTTGGGCAGAACACTGTGACACGATGGAAATATAATTCAAGATAGTGGAAAACACCATAAGTTGTTGGGCAGAACACTGTGACACGATAAATGTTGTTTCTAGCCTTAAGTTATAACCGTATTCTTGAACTTTTGCTTACCGACGACGTAAGACTAGCGGAAATATAATTCAAGATAGTGGAAAACACCATAAGTTGTTGGGCAGAACACTGTGACACGATAAATGTTGTTTCTAGCCTTAAGTTATAACCGTATTCTTGAACTTTTGCTTACCGACGACGTAAGACTAGCGGAAATATAATTCAAGATAGTGGAAAACACCATAAGTTGTTGGGCAGAACACTGTGACACGATAAATGTTGTTTCTAGCCTTAAGTTATAACCGTATTCTTGAACTTTTGCTTACCGACGACGTAAGACTAGCGGAAATATAATTCAAGATAGTGGAAAACACCATAAGTTGTTGGGCAGAACACTGTGACACGATAAATGTTGTTTCTAGCCTTAAGTTATAACCGTATTCTTAAAGTATAAAACATTCAATAAACTGTGACTCCATAGCAAAAAGTATCTAACAGACAAGTAATAAAGTAAATTATAAATGTTTACATTAATTCATTTACTTATCATTTAGTTTGTCACTGTAACCTTTCACTATTTTAAATGGTATTCATGCATATTTTACGTTGTTAATTCAACATACAGTCGAATTCAATGTAAAATGTTTACTATAATCTATAATGATGATGATGATGATGATGATGATGATGATGATGCTGATGATGATGATGATGATGATGATGATGAATCGTACATAGAATATGCAAAAGTCAAGACTATTATTAGATGTTTGTTATACAGTGCATAGTTTCATACTTTCCATTTGCTGAAGTTGTTTAGATTAGAAAATTCATATTCTTTGTTTACTAATGTTTACACTAATCTATGTATAAGGAAAGTATAATGATTAGTAGATCATTTGCATAACTCATGTTAACTTCTATTATTTTTAATCATCTCCTTGTTCATTATGATGAAGGAGGTGAATGTTAGTAAAGTTAATAATAAACGACAACATGGAAATTTATCTTGGTGACATTGAATTGTTTATGTTGGGTAGTTTGACCATGAAGTTCTCATAGTCTTACTAGATGACATAATTTAGTCTATATATGCTTGATTATCTTCTCTTCTGATATTGATTATGTGGTATTCTTCACTGAATGAACTTATTAGTGAGGTGGGAGAGGAGAGTAATGATAAATACCAAGGAATACAGGTTATTTATTTTTACGTAGTATGGGACTCCTCAACACAGATCACCTATGACCGCAACAGTATACGGTCTAAATAATCTATAGTTGTAATTTACATTTATATTTTTGTAATGGAGAAACTGACAGCGTACTTCAATGAACAGTTAATTTTTAAGATATTGCGAATGAGTGAAATTATCTTTGTTATTGCCTGGGTAAATTAGCCTCTAGAACTTATGCTATGACTGTGTCCCGATAGACTTGAAACGATGAGTGGTTAACACGACGTCTTTACGATCACAACCCCCCCAAAGAAATAACTAGAGAAAACAAAACATTACCGAATGAAAGTTTAAACCAAGTCATTTATTTGACTGCAGACAATGGATTTCATACATGTTATCTGCTCGACCGAACAGTAATGTAAAATACAAAATACAATAAAGATTGAATCAAGGAAGCTGTGTGCATGGTACGGGACACTAGGATCATAATAAAGTTATAGTAAATGAGAGAGGCAAACAAATATGATAGTAGTTAATGAGTCTGTGAAAAGCTAACAATTTCAACAATGTACATATCATAGTTACTAAATACCTAATAGTTTGGCAGTAGAGATCTTGATACCAAGAAAAGTAGACTCGATAGATTGTGTGACAGCAAATTATATTACATGCGTGCTAAAAAAACACGATTTAAAGACGTTTATGTATCGTTACCATCATATTATGAATGTCGTCGCATAAAATTCGACTGAATACTTTACAGGGATACTTCTAAACTGATATTTCACTTTACCTTACATCTATGAAGTATTTTGAGTACCACTTCCTACTTGATCTTCTTGTAATGAACTCATTCAATATTTATGGGTAACTATTAGTGTGGCGGATTATATTTGCAAGAATTTATATAATTAGCCTATTTGACTAGGGAAAATTGCAAAAGTGGATAGACGACAAGAGGAATTGTTGGATAGTATAAAGAAGAACAAAAGAAGCCTGCATAAAGTCAACGTGAAAACAGATGACTGAATAGTCACATTTCTCGTTAGGTGGGTTGTTCTTTACACTTAGCACTGGAAGTGACTTTTCTCTATGTTGATTCTACACTGATTTCCCTTTCTTTTATTCTTACCTCCTATACAGTCTAAATAAGTTTTACATAATGTTATCCTAAAACTTTATTCACTGACTATTCACTATTGTAACTTCCATACGATATTCAGCTGGATAAAGCTTAGAAAAAATCTTGCAAGTAGATTCTACTATATTGGTTTCTAATGATAACCCGAAGTTGGTGTATAACTGACAGTGAATTATTTTACCTATACTAACTGAACTCTTAATAAGCAATCAACTAGTATCTAATGAAGATTTCAATTCATTGAAATAGTTTACTGTTCTGTAACACATTAAATTACCTGAATTCATAAATTGAAATGTTGATCTGTTGAATTTTTGACTCTTTATCCATTGGTATTGGCACTATGGTAACCTTCTTATAAAATTTATTTAAATGATAATGTTTTGTTAAGATTACAAGATATTAACTGTAGGTGTATATAACAAGGAGTATTGTTGTATATTGGCTAGTGAGTTGAGTAGACAATCAGTAAGATTCTGAAATTTATTGACTGATAATGCTTCAATTATATTTACCTGAATGCGAAACATGTAAACTAAGCTTAATGGTAACTTTGTTGAATGATATTAAGCAGTACTGATGAGGAAAATTACTTCGGTTGTGATATTGGATATGTCTTATTAACAAGTACTAATTCGTACAGCATTTTTATCCAGAGATTCTAAAATGGTTGCTTCTAATTACATAATGTCAATGTATGATTATGTGGTTTGAACCTATTTAACATAGGTTTTATTAAAGTTGGATTGTAGCTAGCAATAGAATACAGAAAATACTGTACATGCCTGTTGCTACTTAACTTCTGAACTACAAATGATCAGTCTACGTCACAGTATGCTCATCTGTATAAGTATCCACATCTCAGCAGCTCAGAAAAATGAATACTAGAAGTAGTAGCCACTTCAATAATAATAAGAAAAAGAATACAATACAATGAAAAAATGGTAGTTTGTTGAGGAATAAGTATGAAACAACTTAAGAAAAAACAAAGGATGAATACACTTGCACCACTGTGACCGATTCTGAAGCATGTCACTCAAAGTTCTCAATTAACAGTTACGGCATTCGTACAGAAACAAACCAGGTTGTCCGCTTAATACAGTAGTCAGTGACTTTATGGACTGATGCTAAATTCGACTTGGATAACCCTAAACTTTCTTCTATCCTACTCCGATATTAGTCAACGATGTCCCTTGGGTTAATCGGTGATTAAACATAAGTAACACACGTCCCAACCACCTTAGCTGATTTACCAACTTTCTGTAATATCCAGCGTCTAACTTTATTACTTAAAAAGGTGATCTAGACAAACACTAGTGATGTTTTGAAGACATTGGTAGTCGAGTACCAATAATTCACGAATATCATCAACTCTTAGTGCTCACTCATTAAGACAGAATGGACTGCTCCACAGAATACTCGTCTTTTAGTTGAAAGATAGATATCTTGAGTACGCCATAGTTAACGTAAGTTGGCAAAAGCCAAACAAGCTTTTTGAAGCCGTACCGAGATTTTAGACGCCAACCCATCTGGGATGATATGACTACAAGATAAGTGAAGTGACCGACTATTTCACTCCTAATTTCTGGTTCAGGTGATGATGCAGACCAATCCTGCAACATCAATTTGCATTCAAGGTGCGAGAAACGAATCTCGAATATACTTTCCTTATTGCTCAAAGCTATCAAGCGACTATTGCATTTCATCAGCGTCTTCATTGAACTGGACTATGTAATCAGCGTATGCTAAGTCAATTAGTTAACCTCTTGGGAAGAAAATCAATCCTTGAATGTTCAGACAATGAATGCATTATTCATAGAAGTAAATGTATAATGAAACTAGACAAAAATGGGTATTAAGGGTATCATCGACATACACCACAAGACATCATAAAACAGTTCAGCGTACACTCTGCCTCGACTAAGAGTGTTTGAGTAAGGAGCTTACCTACGATTTGTATACTTCTGACGTACACCATTCAATGATAGACACTACCATAGAACTTCGTCTACAGAGTCCATTGCAGTTTCAAGTCAATATAAACCACAACTTTTGGTGCCTGAAAAGTATGTCTATGTCCTATAATCTTGTGACTGGCGAATATTTGATCGATACAACCGCGACCAGGTCCAAAACTAGCTTGGTTTTCCCGCGTTTACAGTTCACGAGTTATTGTTAAACGTTTGATAATTATGGAAGCTAGCATTTTAAACACTGTATTAGTCTTGCTATTTTTTCTATGCTTATCTTAAGATGACTTTGGTTCTTTCTTATATACTATAACGTTTGACAATCGACACTAGCCGGATGGCACTTTTTCCAGCTCCCATATAGTAGTTGGAATATCGGTCAATTTACCTTCCGAAGCCGTTACTGTATGCGATTCCTGAGTGAATCAGCTCAATATAGTAATATATTGCACGGTTAATCAAAGTAGAGCTATCCAAAATACTTGAAGATGATGCTATATATGCTGATCACAAACTATTTTTTTCATTCAGTAGTTTCGTTCACGGATACATTTGGTATTTTCATAGCTAGGACTTAGTGTCTGTATAATATGTAGGCATAATTTTAGTAGGATGATTGTAAGTTTATTGATTCTGGCAAATATCGTAGTCTTAAATACCTTCATTTCTTCATATAATAAATAACTCTACAAACGAATATATAACACTATTAGTCGAAAGAGCTTCACTACATCACATCTTTGCGATTGATACCATGATGTAAGGCGAATTACAACATTTAGTATGTTATCTATAAATGGAAATAAACAATTCATCATAATCATATTTATAACTAATAAATATAGTTACTGAGGCTTGGTTTGACAAGTTGAAGTCAATCAAGCAACACTTTAAATCGCTGACAACGAATCATTTACTTGACATGATAACATTGGTAGCTTGCCAAATTCAATCTGTGACACCAATAGATGACTGATAATGGATGATCGTTGCGCTATGCACCACAAATTGGTGGGTGTGGGAATCCTACCGTTAGATGCCAGTTGACCTAGTGGTGCAGTGGGTTAAGCGTTCGCCAGCTTCAATCTCCTGGAAGGGCGTGGAACCTAGTACAAGCACTTCTGATGTGTCTTATGCTAGGACGAAACACCTGTACTGTGCTCTCTGGTTTACAGTAGTACCCTGCCAGCATAAATCTGTGACAAATTCAATCAATTAAAAATATCAATCCCTTCAAACAATCTCAATTCATTTGAAATAAATTACTCGAGTAATTAAAGATAAGTTGCTTATCGTATACGTTTCGTTTCTCCTGGAATGCGTCATTAGCATGTATTGAAAAATACCTAGTGAAATTTGTATTTTGCTAGATCTCAATTAATCTATAAGAGGTTAATACTAAGTATAGAGTCCACCAAACACTAAATGTTACTCATGTGTATGTTTTATGAACAGTGTATTAACATTAACAAATATGACGTTATATTTAGTGGAGGTTGGATTCTAATCTACGTTCTTGTAGACTAATGCCTAGAACCAGTGCTTTGAACAGCACACCTACTCCACCCAACCAACATTAATTTGTGATGAGTACAAACAACTAAACTTAATATCCATCTAAACGAAACTACCTCAATTCAATTAAGGCGTAAGTTCAAGCTTGTTTACTATGTTACTAATTATGAAATTAATAGATTACTTAGTTTATCAATAAAACATTATTCGTCTCAAAAGAAGTTCTATGTAGATCAAATGTGTTTCTTTGAGTTTAGAAAACACTGAGTTTATAGCAAATAACTCATGTATAACTGAATTTACGTAACACACTGTAACAAAATTATTATGTTGAAGTCGTTTATGGATTCTTCTCTAAAGATTAGTTTTAACTTTTTATTTAAGGCAGATTTCAACCATTCAAAAGATTATAGTTCTATGGATGAAACCTTGAATGTCAACATTCAGCAACTTCAACTTCCTTAGATACGATTAAACCTATTCAATCCATAGGTTTTATAACCTTTTGTTTCTTTCAAATGAAAGATTGTTGTGTATATTATGTTAGATTAAAAGATACAGTAACCAATTAGCAGTCGACAGTAGATTGTAACTAATTGATAAGTTCAATAATCAAATATTTGAAAAACTGACTTAAAGATTCTATGAAAGATACCTTTTCAAAAAAATTCAAACTGTAAGACATTTGTAGAAACCATGTTTGACGCCTGCTATGAGAAATGGACATGTTGAATTGCATTTAGGTTCAGATTCGTGAATATCCTTAGAGCAATTTATCCCGTTGTATATCAATTTGAATTCATTTACCTATACCATTGATCAGGAACACATGAAATAACAAGTCGATATACCACCTATATAATGCTATATTTGGAACTAGTTGAATCTAACAAGTAAGAAAGCTTCATGAAAACTGTTCACGATAAGTGAAGTTTGACAATACATGTAACATATATACACAGAGGTATGTACTATGCAAAATTTGATATGTTCAGAAGATAATCTGAGCCTCTACACACTTAAATATAACTTCATCATTGATTTAAAACATTTCACTAGAGTCCAGTATATATTGACAGTAGAAATAGTCAATTTTGTTTAGTGTTTGATGTCAGGTACTGTCTACTAATTGAAATACATTAATGGTATACATGTATATAATATGTAAATCTGAAACTATATATTTTCCATTAAATGTATACTTATCACTTCACTTAACATTAAAACTAGCCATTCCAATCATGATATGATACATATGTATCTGTTGTTATTTGAAGAGGACAGTTTTCTTACAACAACAACAACAACAAAAACAACAACAACTACAACAACAACAACAACAACTACTACTACTACTACTACTACTTATTCTAATCAGATTGATAAATAAGGAAGAATATACGTCAAACCTTTACTTCCTAAAATTAAATCTAACTTTAGATTAACAAAATTTACTTAAAGGCTAAATTTTCATTGTAAGTTTTATCATAAGAAAATATTTATGTATCTTAGTTGAATGACTAATTCCTTGAAATTCATAAACTTAACATTGAATTCATGAAGTTTGTTAAAGTGAATTCATCATCAGGATAATTTAAGTAATGTAGGTTAGAGAGAGATTAGTATATTTCAGATATTTAATCATCAACATAGAAATATATTCTAACTAAATGTTTTAAAATGAATACTTTTTTGCATGGATTACAAACTTATTCTCTTCCTTTATATTGAAATCGTGGGATGGATAGAGATTGGAAAGGTGAAAAAGATAAAGAAAAGTAAACGAGAGGTGAACAACACAGTAACCTATAAGTTATGTATTGTAAACATGTAAATCTACAATTTGTCAACGAGAGTAGAAAAGTTGAAATTGACACAAAAATAAATATTTTTCAGGTTAACATAAGTTTTCTTTTTCTAATTGATTGAAAAGTTTAGTTTCGTCTATATCGATTATCTTCTGGTAACCAACATGGTGTAGTGTAAAGTGAAAATTTTCTTTTCTATCCATTTCTAATGAAGTTGAATAGAAGAAGAAGTAACAGTAACTAATGAGGTACTGCGAAATAATGACTAATCAAGAAAAAAAAATAATTGTTTCCAATAAACTTCGTCTACAATTGTAAAATGTCAAAAGAACACACTAATCCACTTCAATCAATTCTATGCAAACTAAAGGATATGTTAAAAAATGATGATAAACCAAACGTTGTCTACGAAATAAATTCTTCCAGCTGTGATCAACATTATATTGAATAAATCAACCAATCTCTTCGTCCCTGAAAACATCAACACACCACCAAGCACTAAGATGTATTTTCTCTTAAATCAACTGGGAAAATGTTGTGATTTTGGAGAATGAAAATAAACAGATGATCAGAAGATTTTTAGAAGCTTGGAATTTAGGTCAATCAGTAGTTAATAAACCTAGTGAGATAGATACATTTTAACAACCAGTTAGAAAGATAATAAACCACTACAATGCTACAAATCAGGTCGAGAGAGAAGGGAATCAAAATAAATGTGTATAAAGTAACTAAATGACTGTCAACGACGATCTGTCTAATTCAAGTCCGGCAGAACAAGCTGCTGGTCACTTGTAGAAAAATTTACATAACTCATTTCTGCCAGAAGTTTACACCAAATAATTCCTTAAGAATACCCCTCAGTCGACTCATCCAGTTCATAGAACACAATCTAAGCTAAACTATCCATTTGAGTTACAAAATCTTTTCTACCATCTTAAAGTCAGCAAAATGTAGATAAAAGTCAATTTTGTGAACTACATATTGTTGTACATTAAAATAGTGAATATTTTACATCAGTTATAGCTTGTATATGTTATTTGCAAAGTTGAAAGATTATTTGAAAAGGTGGTAAGGAATTTTTTTCCTTTAGGATAATCAACTGAATCATAAAACGTCATGTTAAGTAGATCAATGCCTAAATGACAAGTACCTTATTCAGATTACCGTCAACTGTCTATACATTTGAATGTACGTGCTAAAGTTGATAGTGATTGAACACAAAGAAACGCTTTTCATATTTACTTCAGCTTAACATATCTAAGAATGTTTCTGATGTTAATACGAAATAGTAGGTTAATATAAAATAATTTCCCTATGTGTTTTTGGTGGGACTAAATTCATAGTAGGTAACTCCTTCATATTTGAATGACAAAAATTCGCTGGTCATATAATGTCATCAGAGCTCTCGAATTAACATCTGGAGTTAGTCTTCAGTAAGCACATTGATTATAATTTAGCGCTGTAGGGATGTGGGTAATTTGGAGTTCCAAAGCAAAGCTAGAAGATCCTGGGCTCAAACCCAGGTTAGGAAGGATGAATAATTTTTACTGTGGAGCTCCATGTTACTACGGAACAATTGTCTAATGCATCCTGGTTTCTATGTTTGTCAAATTATATCAATTCCTGATATAAAATTTCAACTTTTTTTTAGCTCTCTATAACAATAAATAAATAAACTCTCATTTGTCTTAGTATATTTATATTAGTTAAACATGTAAATGTGTTTAGTGTACTTGATTAGGTCATATAACTGTTGCATATATTAGAATTGCATAGTAAATTATATTTTATCAGAATGGTAACTAACTCATATCTATGTGTGAAATAGTTGATATGAGTCAAGTATACTTTAAAATCTACATGATATATTCCCGTAATAATTCATTCATTATCTGTTATATTAATCTTAGCTTCTATCATTTCATGTACAAATTAGTGTATTATGACTAGAGTTATCCACAACGTTTTCTCTATGTATAATAACCATCATTTATTTTTAATCATTTTTCAATTCATAAAATTGAATAAGTATTGTATACTAGACTATGATTCTGATTAAAGATATTGTATGATGAATTTTAGGCTGTATATTTGTTATACTGCTTGAAATGAATTCTTTATTCGTAAACTATGCATCAAAAATAGTCAGAAAAAGTATATACACTAAGAATATCATAAATATATATCGTAAACATTGGAATCGTTGCGGATAACCATGTACACACTTTCTATATGAAATAATTAGTTTAAATGTATGTCCATAAGGTTCAATTAATTAGATATGCATTAATTAAGAATATCTCTTCTATTATAAGTCAGGTTAGTTATTCTTCTAGAAACTTTAAGGTAATTTGTTCAAATTATGTAAATTGTATTCTATAACTGTTTACATTAACAAAATATGTCCTTGTAATTACTGTTAATAACTTCAAAAATTAGTTTTATTTCTATAATTAATAGTTTAATTAATAATTGAGAGGTTTATATAAAGATAACTTCAAGAATTGATTTCAATTAGATAATCAATGAAAAACAAGTAGCACTTGGTAAACAAAA